>CAIGRL010305092.1:0-12922 GCA_903798325.1 Fraxinus xanthoxyloides
GGGGTGGATGGAGAAGAAGAATGTGTAAATGAGTTTTTAATTTTAACTATTTTATTATAAAAAAATGTAAACTTACCATTTTAACCTTTTAAAATTAGTCAAAATTATTGTCAAGGTCAATTATTTGGTCAACTAGCGGTCAAACTAGCATAAACCATCTATTTGGACTTTAGTTGCTATATTTTGAAAGGTTTGATATCGTAGATAACACAAATGAAATATTTGAACAAAGTTTACTACTAATGAAAGATTTGAAACCGTTGCTATAATTACCCGTGACTTTCATGATTGAGCCATAAAGCTCACCTTGCCCATCAAACAAAACAATGGTAAAAAAATTGTGATTATGGTAAATATACATCACATTTTTTTTATATCAAGAGTTGACTTGAAAATATTTAATTGGATCAAAATTTTATTAACTCAAGAAAAAACGTCTCATCTATTTTTTTTTGACACTCCATCAATTTATAAGCTTGTTTGAGACCCATTTTTAGCCAAAAATGTATTTTCAAATATTGATTTGATGGAGAATGTGTGGTTAAAAATAATTTTTTTTTTAGAATTTATGTGTAATATTATTTTATTGAAAAATGTGTGAATAAAAATAAAAGAAAGAAAAATACATTTTAGAAAAAATGGAAAACAAAAAGATGGCGTGTGATGGGTGAGGCATGACATGTATTTTTCGAAAAACTGCATTTGACCTTTCGTAGTCCTATCACACTGAAGAATTCCACCTAATCCCGGGATTCATACCTACGAGTATTATAAATGTTCGCTCTCTCACTTCCCGAACCACCCATATAGCCGTGACTCAGTTTTTCTCCAAATTTTTGACTCACTTCCATTTTCTTTTATTTTTTATTTCTATTTAACAATTTTCCGGCTAAGGTTCCGGCGAGAATGGGGTCGGCGCTGCTGTCAGATCTGGGGACGGAGATCGCGATCCCAGTGTGCGCAGTTATCGGTATAGTGTTTTCGCTCGTGCAGTGGTTCCTTGTTTCGCGTGTGAAGGTCTCGCAGGAACACGCTGCGTTGTCTATGGGAAGCAAAAACGGCAAGAATGGATACAACGATTACTTGATCGAGGAAGAGGAAGGCATCAATGACCATAACGTCGTCGCCAAGTGCGCCGACATTCAGAACGCCATCTCCGAGGGTTAGCATTTATACTCATTTCTTCAGATCTCTCTACAATTAACCCAGATCTTATTTTATTCTGAGTAGTGCTGTTTTACATTAGTCTGGGTGACAGCACAAATTATTCTTTTCTTTTAGTATGTATATTAATATTAGTACACTTTCGATTTTTCTAAACACATTTGGAGTTAATATAATTTATATCTATTATATATTTTGAACTTTAAATTCGTAAGAGGAGACTCGGTGAATGCTTTTTAGCTGAAATAAGCTGGTATTAAATATTGAGTTTTTTAGTAATTTATTTTCTTGTGCTCTAGCTATTAAATTTACTCCTTCCCAAATCCAGTGTCTTTGTTTTGAGTAGATGGTTTTTAATAATAATTATGAAGTATCTTTATATGAATCTGTACTAATTTTCAAAATAATACTGTATTTGTTTTTAAACGATAATAGATTTGTAAACTTTTTTTTTTTTAATCTTACTAAGCTATTGATTGAAATAACGGCTCCAAATATCTTTCTCCTCATACAATAGGGATGACAAAATGTCTGGATCCTTTGCTCAATGGGTTTGGGATATCCCGGCGGGAAATTCGTCCTGCACCGCTCTCGTCTTTTACTTGTTTATGGGATAGCAAAGTGGAGTGGTGGCGGCCATAGATAGAGTTCGTGTTTAAATCCTAGATTTGACTCGGTACTTTGGACTCTCTTTAAATAGAAGTAACAAAATATTTCCAATAATATATCAATTTTTTTAAGAAATTAATAAAGTAAGCTAAAAAATAATATATCTACGAGATGAAACGAATTGGCTTGTGAAACAAAAAGTGAGATCTCAAAATAAGCTCGAGCCTACAGTTGAAGAAAAAAAAAAAATGTAACATTTCCATCTGGAATGGGTTTTGGATTTCCCGTCTGAGTCAGGCATGGTTCCGCCTAGTCTCTTATTTTTTATGTATTTATCGGATGGCAAAATGCCCTAATTCGGACCCACCAAGGAATTGGACTCTTTACTTTTTATGAATATGAATATGAATATGAATTTAGATTTAAATTGTATTTAAAATAAATAAATAAATGAATTGAGCAAAAAATGAAATATTTTTAGAATCTCTTCGTGACTCGCACCGATGCCGACCCTGAACCTAATATTTGGGATTTTGTCCGTCTATGGAAGGGGGATGGGAGTTTAGGTTTTGAATATTGCCACTTGAACATACGGATAAAATACAGATTGATTGACTTGGTAGTGTATGTTTGGGTGTTTTTTATTTATTTATCAAATTGTAATTCATGCATCGCAAGTGTTTCCTGTTTTTGAACCTGTCTTTAGCCTGTTTGTATATAACAATTGTTAGGTATTTTTTTTGTATCCAACAAAGAGTTGGGGTGTAATAATGACAGGAATGAACTGGCACTGAGGGTAGGATCGACCTTTTTCACTTCTTGTTAAAGTGCAACGTCACTTCTTTTATTGTACCATATTTTGGGAACAGTACTAGTAATTCTGCTCACAGCTGGCGAGGCGATTTATCATCGACATGATGTTTCCGTCTCTATTATCATATAATAATTGAAGTGTTCATTGCACGTGAAGAATGGTGTTTCTTTTTGTAGCACCTGTTATCTAGCCTTATTATTTTATTGCTGTCGGTGGGAATGGCGTGTAGTCTATAGTTATTTATAATTTTAGATATTGATGTTATTTTCTCTCCGAGAGCATCTTTGGTGACCTTAAAAAGTTGACCAATAGTAATATGTAATTTATGCCTTGTTTGGTACACATTAAAATTTTCATTTTTATTCTTTTACTCATTTTTAACCACACATTCTTCAATAAAATAATATTTTTCATCACATCAATAACTTTTTCTTTTTTTAATCACACATTCTCCATTAATCTACTATTTCAAAATACGTTCTTCTAAAATAATGTAGCTCAAACGCACACATGCAACAGAAAAATTGTAAATAAGTTAAATAAGAGTTACTTTTATATAATAATAAATTAATCTTTACTTATTAAACTTAGCATATTTGGCTCCTAGTCCTGGACAAATTTGGCAGTGAAGTGTTTGTGTGACCATGGCTATTAGACCCAATTTGGTCACTAGCTTGACCTCTGTCAGTGCATCAATGGTTGGACTGATACGCCAATGATCACTAGTTTAAATAAAAAGTATTTTTTTTTAATTTCATATTGAAAATGATGTATTAAAAAGTTGGAAGTTTACATATTAATTCATAGTGGAAGGAAATATTATGATTTTAGGAAAACCTGTTTCAGATATATGTATATTTTTTATTATTAACATGTTTCATTACTACGTTGTTTTGTGATTATCCTGCAAATTATTATTAATAAGTTCAGTTTTCTATTGTCTATCTTACAAGGTAAGGTTATATGAATATCTATGTTTTACCGAGTCTACTATTTCTGGTTGTAACAGGTGCAACATCTTTCTTATTTACGGAGTATCAATATGTTGGTATTTTCATGGTTGCTTTTGCAATTCTCATCTTTTTGTTCCTGGGCTCTGTGGAGGGTTTCAGCACAAAGAGCCAGCCTTGCACCTATGACAAGGAAAAATTGTGCAAGCCTGCTCTTGTTACTGCTATCTTCAGCACCGTATCCTTTTTGCTTGGTGCTGTCACTTCAGTCCTTTCTGGTTTTCTTGGGATGAAAATTGCTACTTATGCAAATGCAAGAACTACACTGGAAGCGAGAAAAGGTGTCGGGAAAGCCTTCATTACTGCATTCAGATCTGGAGCAGTCATGGGTTTTCTCCTAGCTGCAAATGGCCTTTTGGTGCTATATATTACCATCAATCTCTTCAAGCTGTACTACGGTGACGACTGGGAAGGCCTCTTCGAGGCAATAACTGGCTATGGTCTCGGTGGATCTTCCATGGCTCTTTTTGGGAGAGTAGGAGGAGGTATTTACACCAAGGCTGCTGACGTTGGTGCTGACCTTGTTGGGAAGGTTGAAAGGAACATTCCAGAAGATGATCCCAGGAATCCAGCTGTAAGATACAATGCTTCCTTGAAGTCACGTTCTTTGGCATGGGAATCTGTTGTAATTGATTTAATTTTTCTGTTGCAGGTGATTGCTGATAACGTTGGTGATAATGTTGGGGATATTGCTGGAATGGGGTCTGATCTTTTCGGTTCATATGCAGAATCATCATGCGCTGCTCTTGTGGTGGCTTCCATCTCCTCTTTTGGATTGACTCATGACTTCACTTCAATGTGTTATCCACTGCTTATTAGTTCCATGGGAATCCTTGTTTGCTTAATTACCACCCTTTTTGCTACAGACTTCTTTGAAATCAAGGCTGTTAAGGAAATTGAACCAGCATTGAAAAATCAGCTTATTATCTCAACCGTTCTTATGACTGTGGGAGTAGCAATTGTTACCTGGACTTGCCTGCCATCATCCTTTACAATTTTCAATTTTGGTGCTCAAAAGGTTGTGAAGAACTGGTAAGCTTTGATTTAGCTCTCTGAATCTGCACCAGATATAGGTGTGGAGAACATTTTATGCACCTAGCGTATCAAATTAACAATCGTATCTTCATGTTCTCTTGGATTGTTACTTTTCATTGATCTCATTACCCTTTATGGAACTTGGTCGGAAAGAGTGAGTGGCATTTTTAGTAGCCTTTATTAAATAGGGTTGCTATGGTTTTGAATATAGGCTTAAACATGTTTTCTGGGATTGTTGGGTTTTATCTCTCATAATGTTTCTTAAGTTTCGTTCTTAAGTTTTGTTCCCATATTGCTTATGCATTCATTTCATTCAATAAAGCATCATTAATATATAGTCCACAGTATAATATTTTGGGTACCTTTACGCATTGTGGCTTTACAGGCAGCTGTTCTTGTGCGTGTGTGTCGGGCTTTGGGCTGGACTTATTATCGGTTTTGTGACTGAGTATTATACCAGCAACGCTTACAGGTGAACCTAACTATTTTTTTGTCTTCACGCGACAATGTCATTTGATCCCTAGGTTCTTTTTATAGCATCAGTTTTCTTGCTAGAATCTGATTTCTTCTGTCCTATTCATTTTTGTCCTCCAGCCCTGTGCAAGATGTTGCTGATTCCTGCAGAACTGGTGCTGCAACCAATGTCATATTTGGCCTTGCACTGGGATACAAATCAGTCATCATTCCTATTTTTGCCATTGCAATTAGTATTTTTGTTAGTTTCACCTTTGCTGCCATGTACGGTATAGCAGTGGCTGCCCTTGGAATGCTTAGCACAATTGCCACTGGGTTGGCTATTGATGCTTATGGTCCCATCAGTGACAACGCTGGAGGAATTGCTGAGATGGCTGGAATGAGCCACAGGATTCGTGAGAGAACTGATGCCCTTGATGCTGCTGGGAATACCACCGCTGCTATTGGAAAGGTATTTGCATTTTTTCATTCTTTTTTCTTGTCCTCGTAATCTGTGTCCAGATTGTTGGCCTTTTATCTTTATATGATAAATCATAGGCATAGTTTGCACTTATATCCCACATGGAAAAATGAAACAGTTACCATCATTTATGTGTCTTCTACATCGCAATTGTATATAATAGCTTGTTACCTTCTGCCAAAGCAATGGTATCTGTTACTTCATAGCCTAGTTTTAATTTGCACTATCTATGTCAAGCTATAATCCTTGTTTGTTCCCAGGGATTTGCCATTGGATCTGCTGCACTTGTGTCATTGGCACTATTTGGTGCCTTTGTGAGTCGGGCAGAAATTTCCACAGTTGATGTTTTGACTCCTAAGGTGTTCATTGGGTTGATCGTTGGGGCTATGCTTCCCTACTGGTTCTCTGCCATGACAATGAAGAGTGTGGGCAGTGCAGCCTTGAAAATGGTTGAGGAAGTTCGTAGGCAGTTCAACACTATTCCTGGTCTGATTGAGGGTCTCACAAAACCTGATTATGCTACTTGTGTGAAGATCTCGACTGATGCATCCATCAAGGAGATGATTCCCCCTGGTGCCCTTGTCATGCTTACACCTCTAATTGTTGGAATCTTCTTTGGAGTTGAGACCCTCTCTGGAGTTCTTGCCGGTTCTCTTGTTTCTGGTGTACAGGTACGAGTTTCCTAACAGCACTCCATTTCCGTTCCCAATGAATGTTTAACATCTAGTTTTTATTGTGTTTTTATGCATTAAAAATAATTTATTTTTGAGTTTTTTTTTATCGTGATTTTTCTCTTGGCTTTTCGTGCTGTCTTCCTACAGATAGCAATATCTGCATCGAACACAGGTGGTGCGTGGGACAATGCCAAGAAGTATATTGAGGTAATAACATGCTTTAAGTGAAGAAAGTTTGTTCTTTCTCATATATAATCATAGTCGAGCAGTGTAGTTTACTTTTATACTTTTTTATTAGGCTGGTGCTTCGGAGCATGCAAGGACTCTTGGGCCGAAGGGATCCGACCCACACAAAGCAGCTGTTATTGGTGACACCATTGGGGATCCTCTCAAGGACACTTCAGGCCCATCACTCAACATTCTTATCAAGCTCATGGCAGTTGAGTCGCTTGTATTCGCTCCCTTCTTTGCCACCCATGGTGGACTTCTTTTTAAGATCTGAGGGACGAATATGCCCAGGAAAGCTGAGGGAAAGAACGTCATTCTACTTCTGAATATCACCCATATGTCATCTCACAACTCTTTTCTATTTATTAAGTTAGGTGGTATCTTAATTTTATTTTTGATGATGATGATTGTAATGATAAGTGCAATGGTGTGATGTGAATTAGCGATCTTATCATGGGAGAGCTAAGATCAAATTTTCAGTACGATTAGTTTAGTTTGTTTTCCCTATAACCCCAATAATTTTTATTTTTAGGACTTCTGAATTTAATTTTTGGTGGGGTTAAGGAGAATGTTGTCAATCTCAGCAGTGTTTTTTGTTCGTCTGATTTTTCTAGTTCATGGATAATGAAATGGTTTAGCTGAGAAAAGTATATGATTTGTTTGCATTTCACACGCAACCTTGATGAGCTAATGACTGGTGCCAATTTTTGGGTATGGGGACGGGTCATAGTGAATTTATGTGATTAGATGAATGCGATAACTAGATGAGATGTTAGAGGTGAGAACATGCACAAACATCACAAAACATCATGGAAATGGTTTCAAAATGAGCCCGTTTATGTTTATGAAATAGGCCAGCCCAGCACCCACATCTATAGTCGGGCTGCACAGGGCTCAACTTTAGAGGCACAGGACCCACAAAGGTATTAAAAATTAAAGCTGGGTTCTCCTCCAACCGGCTCTGTGGACATCATAGACCTTGACTAACCGGCCCTCTTTAGCTTCAAACTTGAGGTTTTCTTCAAGAAAAACCCTTACAATTTCTTCATTTTAAATTCAAATGACAATAAAACTCACAGGTCTGGCACAACTTGGCTTGACAGGTCCCAGCCCGGTCCATTAGAAAACTGCTGGGTAGTGTTGGCTCAACACTATACAGTTTACACCTCTATCTTCCTCTAAACAGCAAGGAAGCCAAGATCTTCTCTGTTCTATCCTCCAATTCACAACGCTCTTCCACTTGTCTACTTCAATTTTGGTGCAAGTCATAGTTAGAAACTTGCTAAGATCTTAACATAGCACCATGGAAGATTGTACATTACTTAATGAAATAAAGATGATCATATCATCAGATTCATCACTAAACCATAGACCATGTATTTTGTCCTTCACAACTTCGACGAAATTTAAACAGCCAAAAGGATGTGACTTCAACCCCATTATCCAATTCAAGTTCCATCCCCAATCAAACAAACAAAAGCACATTGTAATCCCAATTACAATACCTCTCGATGGCAAAAAGTCCCACATCACAATATCATATGCTTTATGCAATATAGCAAAGGCATACAAGTCTTTTTTTGTAGAAGCTTCTTCCTTGGTTGTCCAAGAGAGCAAATTTTTCCAGGGTTCTGTGTAGATCTTTAGCCCAATTTCCCAATAAAATTTGAACATTTTCTATTCATTGAAGCAATCTGGGGTGCTTGTTTTTTAGGGTCTAATGAGTTGCATACTCTGCGTTGGGACAAATCTCCTCCACCCCAAACTTTTCCGGACTCAAATTATGGAGACTATTGAAGATTGAATTCCAAATTATTGAGATTTCCCCCCTCCAAATCTTCTCTCTTTTCTATCTCATCCTTTATTCTTCTCAATGATCTATTGTTCTACATACTGCATCACTAGGTCAAGGATAATCTAGTGAAATATGTAATCCTAAGGCTAATGAAACCATATCAGAGTTCACAAGGGCCAAGGCAAGACAAGCTGCCTTTTAAACTGGAGGAAAAGATTCGACAAATCATAGATGCTACTGAAACTCAGAAACTTTAGTCCTCTCTAATAGCAAGAAGAAATCGCCACAATAATATGCTTTACCCAAACCCAATTGAGCTTCAATAAAGAACTGGCCGAAATGATGAGAAATCCTCTAAATAGAGAACATCAAATAATATCGATCCACAACATCGTATGGTGGACAAATATTGAAGCTAAATTAAATAACAAAAGATTCCCAAGGTTACACAATCACCAAATAATAAGGCATGTTTCTATTTTCAAAATAAATAACAAAACAAATACTCCCGGCTACAAGTAAAACCCCATATAAATGTAGATTCTCTGATTAACTGAAAAATAAAGTTCGTAAAATGTTTCTCACCTTTTCTTCTTTGGTGGCCGTTGGTGGTCTTCCTCGTCGCTGTCATCGTCATTGTCATCGTCGTCCTCTTCATCATCGTCTTCTTCATCAACCTCATCATCAGAACCCGCATCATCATCATCATCCATATTGCTTCCTTCCCCAGAATAATCATCCTCATCATCTCCGTCATCAACATTATTATCGTCGTCATCAACACATTCACCCAATTTTTTGCTTTCCTCAGACATTGCAGTTTTATCAAGGTTGCCATACAAGAATCTGCAGATGGAGAGAATCTGATGATAAGTTGTTTTTCCTTCCATTTTCTATTCTCTGACATATAATGTAACATGAAATTAAAACTCAAAAAGAAAAACTCTTATACCTCCTCTGTCTCGGATAGATGTGGAAACACGTCAATATCACTAGGAAGAGATCCGGTCTAGAATAAAAAGAAAAGATAATTAAAACACGTCGATAAACTATCCCAGATCAATATGTACACAACAAGTTTCCATTGTTATCTTAGCGTGGAGATATAAAGATTGCAACGAAAGGTGTCACTTCATAAGCCCAATAGACTTGAATTCTTCATACACTAATAAGATTGACTTTAACGAAGACACAATTTTTTTTTCCATAAGCCATTATTGTATCTATATCTAGGACTACTGGCTAAGCTTGAAACAATAAATAGACACCATTCAATCTTCCTCTAGATTTCATCCAATTTGGCATATTAGAATGCGAAACTTATATATACAATGCTACCAAAATTCACAAAGTTATGCAAGCAAAATGAATCAACTAAACCTAACATTAATTTAATTCTAAATGGTGCAGAGATTTTCTCTATAATCCTAGGTAAGATGATAATCAGAAAATATATAAACAGACTTTTGATTCAACTTCGCTTCTCGATCTCACACTAACCAAACATAGCATTCTAAACAGCTAAAGTAAACAACCATCCAAGATTACAAAAAGAATCCAACAAACAAGAATCAGTAGCATAGCCCAAGCCCAAGTAGTAAAAATATAAATTAAACAAATAACTCAAGAAAGAAAAGTAAAAAGTATCAAGAGAACCACTGCAATCGCATGGCAGCATTACTAAAACTAGATAAATAAATAAAACGCTAGAGAGAAAAGGATCTCAGAATGTACCAAGAAAAGAAGCAAGACGAGAGAATTCTGAGCAGCAAAAACTGCTCCAAGAACCACAGAACCCATCATCCTCTGTAAAGCAACACTCACCTTTGAAAACTGGGGTGGGACTTTGGGGGACGCGAGGCAGGCTGGCAGGGTTTAGGCTTTGCTGGTAAACGAGGGAACAAGACAATTATTAGGGTTTTGTAATTTCACGCCTTGATCTGTCCAAATCCCAGTAGGATCGAAACCTTCGAGTAATTATAGCAATATTTTCTAAAGACCAAAATATGTGATTGGTGAAGAAATTCATAAATTACCAAATTTATTCGCTCTTTTTAGATTCTCAAGCTCATAAAGTTTAATTTTTCAATTCAATAAGAATAAAAGAATTCTTTCATTGAATATTCTCTCTGTAATTTATTTCATAACTAATTACTAAAAATTAATTGAATAAATTTGATTAAATTGATAGTAATTTTGCCGATAAATAAGTAAAAATAAATAAATAACATCATCGAAAAAAATCAGTATATCATATTAATTAGTATAATTTATACGAAAGGTTGACATGATATGTTTTTATCTTAAGTTTTATATAATTATTTTTAACACATGTTTATTAAAAACTTCTGGAAATGAAAATTAAGATTAAACAAGAAATTGCAGTGTTTCATATGCTGATGCGCTAAAACAAGAATCTTTAATAATAAGATCTCTGCTAGATATAATTTTGCCATTAAATTGTTATTTAAAAAAAAATTGACATAAGACACGAGATATACAAATAAATAAGTATTTATTATTCAAACAATATAATTCATAATATAAAGGCCTTATTAAGTGCACGTTGAATTTGACACCTCGATGTACAGAAACCAAAACATAAATAAATAATTGGATCAAACTCTTCTTTGATGTCAAGGTAATATCCATCCCTCACAAGAGGGGGATCCACAATTCCCCATCTTGTGAGGAGGTTTGTATATCAGGATGTCCAATTCGGTGTACAAATAGCAAACCTCTAATTATAATATCAAACAATCAATTTATAATATTTTTTATCCACAACAAAACAAGTCAACTATTTTTCAATCAATAAATCTACTCGTACAAAAAGGCTCGGCGCTATGTGACTTTTTGTCAAAAATGTTTGAAATCTTTTTGTACAAATAGCATGTTTCTTTTTCAATAACCATTACCTTTGAAAAATAAAACTCATATGAACTACCTCTACACAAAAGTAGAAGGTAAGGATTTAAATACTAATAAATAAAAATTGGAGACTCACTCGCAGAGGCTCTATAAGTTGGGGACCTCTACTGCAACTTCCATAACAAATTGCTAATGATTTGGGCATATAAAATCTTCCCAAACGTCGGCCTACCGTCGAACGGATAAAGCAAAACATAGCGCAAAAATCAAAATTATTCAAATGGGATCCACCTGCACTCGTCCTTATCCGTCATTATTAATTTTTCGAAAGCAGCCGAATTCCGAACCTAGAATCTCTTTACGTGGCACTTACACGTTGGTTAGGAGTCTGGCTCGGTAGCTGAGTCCCACTTGAACTACTGCACTTACTGTACGCTTCTTCTATCTTCATTTTTTCTGCGACTCTCCACTCACTCTGTAAAGCACACAAATAGAGTTAGATGGTTCAGATGATAATGGATTTAAGGTCTGATTTTCTTCTTTTACATATGTACGAGTAAAAGGGTTGTTATTTGTTGCTCTAATTGTTTTTCTTTTAATCTTTTTCTTATCTGAATGATGATTTTTTTAAACAGAATATATGAAAGAAAGCGAGCTGTAGCTTTGTTTGTTTGATTTTATCTTGATTATCTTTAATTTATGGCATTCTGTGTAAAATATGTGAAAGGTTTTTGATAATCGGGATGCAAATTTTTTTTCTGTTTATCTTATGGGAGTATACAGGTCGGCCTTGGATGTTGTGCCCCTTTGGTGCAATTAAAAAATATATATAAATATATTTCAATAATATTATATCATTGCAAAATTATAATATTTAAATACGATTTGTTTTTTTAATGTCGTGAATAAAAAAAGTACAAATAAAGTTAAAAAGCACTCCCAAGCTTCATTAAAATTCATGTCATCAACAAAAAACCATCCAAATTCCTAAACTGTTCGTGCAATTCTATATAAGAAAATTTTAAAATCAAGAACATCAATTACTACATGTAAACTTTGAAATATAACAAATCATGTAAAAATATTTATTATCGCATTTCTAGAAGCAAATTAACTAATTAAACTTTCGTTTCTAACAAATCTTGTCCAATAGATATTAAAGCTAGGTCATTCAATCGTTCTTATAGCACAATTGATTGTAAATAAGATTTTAATAATTTCAATTTTGAAAAATTTTGTTCAATAATATTTTATAAGCGTATTTAAAAAGAGATCTAATATTTTCAAATAAGTTAATATATCAAAAGCTGTCTTTATTCCTTTTGATATTTCAAATAAGTTAACATATCAAAAATTATCTTTGGTTTTTTTGTTAAAAGATTTCACAAAATTTTTAACTCTTAAAACAAATCTTTGNTATAACAAATCATGTAAAAATATTTATTCTCGCATTTCTAGAAGCAAATTAACTAATTAAACTTTCGGTTCTAACAAATCTTGTCCAATAGATATTAAAGCTAGGTCATTCAATCGTTCTTATAGCACAATTGATTGTAAATAAGATTTTAATAATTTCAATTTTGAAAAATTTTGTTCAATAATATTTTATAAGCGTATTTAAAAAGAGATCTAATATTTTCAAATAAGTTAATATATCAAAAGCTGTCTTTATTCCTTTTGATATTTCAAATAAGTTAACATATCAAAAATTATCTTTGGTTTTTTTGTTAAAAGATTTCACAAAATTTTTAACTCTTAAAACAAATCTTTGCCATCAAGATCGCAAAA
>CAIGRL010305125.1:0-12758 GCA_903798325.1 Fraxinus xanthoxyloides
AGTGAACTAAGTTTACATGCTTAAATACTGATAACAAAAATAAATGTAGTTGAAGAATGAAAACAATGAAATAGACCTATAGATTCATGTATGAGTCACTGAGAAATCGTTCCACATTTGTATAGTAATTTGATCTCTAACTTGCTCCATTTGAACTGTTTGACTAGCGTCAAATTGCATGACTTATTGATCAACACACGACTTCGACATATCTTCAAATATCATATTTTTTGATGAATATTGAGCAAAAAGTTTATCCGAAGCATGCTCCCAACGAATGAAATTAGGTATTGTGCAACATGCAATATGGATTTGTCTTTGCCTATTAAGTGGATAATTGGTAATTAATTTCAAAATGGAAAATCTTGCCTTTAACACTTCAATGGAACGTTTAATAATGTTTTGACACGAGGAGTGTATATAATTGAATAGTTATTCATTTCTATGCTATCTTTGTTGTCTACGCAAATGATATCTTTCACATCGATGAGGAGTAAGAAATCCAGGCATGTTTGAATAGTCAGAATCAATAAGGTAAAATTGATCTACAAATAAATTCCAGTTTAAGAATGTAATATTGTAAAAATATTTGAACAATCCTTAGATGTTGATACGAACCTACGTAGCAATTGCAGTTACGGAACCCACAACAAATGAGATCAAATCCAAGAAAGTCAAGAATTAACATTTGAATAACTTGACCTAATAAATTATTGAACTAAAACAATCACCAATAATATGTTGATTCCGTGATCACAGAACTTATGAATCTTACTTAAATTTTTGAACACTATAAGAAATTAATTCTTGAAAAGCTCGGGATTAATTTGATGAAGAAAGAGAAGAAAGCAATATTCCTCGCAATATCAAATTGTGTGTTTTTACAATGAATAGAATGTGCCTTAAACGATACCATACAAGAGTTTTAACTAAAATAGAATTCTAGGCTAAAAATTAAGAAAATAGGCATCCCAGTTTTGAACTATGCAGCCACATAGGTGTAGAACATGCAGTCACATAGGCCTTTCTTCAGCCTTCAGTGTGGTTTCGATATGGAGCCACGCAATCGCATGCCTATTTACATGGAACCGCTTTCCTGTTCAACTCTCTCGTCTATTGCTTGAACCAAGTTGATTAATTTTATTCCGTCCTCCACGTCCAATATGAAACTTGTGCTTTTTGCTTTTTGCTTGTTGTGGTTGATGTTTCATCTACTGTACCTTGAACAATTAATCACATGGCTTCTTTGACCTTCTTTGCTCATCACCTAGTCATTGGTCCTTCTTCTACAATCAACGGGTCATTGCCCTTGGTAGCTTTCGTACAATGAATCTCATCATTATCTCTCTCTTCAAAAGGATTTATCCTCGAATCTCCACATGCATCAAACGAGGAAATATCAAAAACATTGAAAGTAGCAGAAGTGTTATACTCACCTAAAAGGTCTAACTTATAGGCATTGTCATTGATCTTTTCAAACACTTGGAATGATCCATCGCCCCTCAATTGCAACTTTGACTTCTTTTAAACTGGAAAACATATATTGCTCATATACACCTAAACCTAATCTCCTAGTTCAAATGTAACTCATTTTCGTCCCTTATTTACTTGAGAAGTATAATGCTCATTTTTCTACTCGATTTGGCACCGTGCCTTCTCATGGATGGATCTTACAAACTCGGTATTCTTCTTTCCATCTAAGCTACATATCTCATCAACAGGTAAATGAATTAAATATAAAGGTGTTAGTAGATTAAAACCATAAACAATTTCAAATGGAGTATAAAATGTAGTGGAATGCGTGACCTTATTATATGTAAAATCTATGAATGGCAACCAATCCCCCTAGCTCTTCAAGTTCTTATTGACTATAGTGCACAATTGTTATATCATAGTAATATTAACAATCTCAATTTGTCCATCTGTTTGTGGATGACAAGGTATAGAAAATAATAGTTTAGTTCCTAACTTATCCCCACAAAACTTTCCAAAACTGACTAAGGAACTATGGATCCCTATCCGATACAATACTTTTAGATACCCCATATAAGCGCACTACTTCCTTAAAAAATAAATGTGCAATATTAGTAGCATCATCAGTTTTGTGACATAGAATTAAATGAGCCATCATCTACCACCACAAATATAAAATCTCTTCCTTTATTAGTCCTTGATAAATCCAATACAATATCCGTAGACACATCAACCCAAAGTTCACTATGGACGGGTAATGGTATATACAAACCATGAGGTAAAACCTTAGATTTAGCATTTTTACAAGTGATGCATCTACTACAAATTCAATCAACATCAACCTTTATTTTAGGGTAATAGAAGTGTTCGTTTAACATATCCAAAGTCTTCTTAATCCCAAAGTGAACTATTAAACCTCCACTTTGTACTTCATGTACTAAAAAATCTTTTATTGAACACGTAGGTACACATAACTTATTCCCCCGAAACAAATATCATACCTAGAGAATCTATCAATAGCACATTTGTAACTCAATTCATATATATTAGGAAAGTCCATGTTATTAGTATACATGTCCTTAACATATTCAAATCTTAGCAATTTAGCATTTAAATAAGTAAGAAGTACATACCTTGTTGACAATGCATCTGCCACCACATTTTCTTTACCTTATTTGTACCGAATAACATATGAAAATGTCTCGATGAACTCCATTCGCCTTGCATGCCTTTGTTTAGTTTACCCAGTCCCTTTAAATGTTTCAAGGACTCATGATTGGTGTGAATCACGAAAGTGCATACAACTCCTTGTCATATGTAGGATAGTTGATAGTTGCTTCACTTAGCTTTTCACTAAAGTAAGCTATTGACCTTATTCCTACATTAAGATAGCTCCAATACATATTCTTGAGGCATCACATTCAATTTCAAAAGTATTGTTAAAGTTAGGTAGTGATAAAACTGGTGCAGTACATAACATATCTTTAATAGTATTAAAAACATGTTCGTGTTCAATGCCCCAATAAAAGCGTACACTTTTCTTTATAATTTCAATGAGTGGTGTGGCAAGTTTGCTAAGATTTTTAACAAAACTCCTATAATAGCTAGCTAAACCATGGAAACTTTTTACCTCAATTATATTTTTAGGTGTTGGTCACTCCTTGATAGCTTTGATTTTCTTTTCATCCACTTCAATACCCGTTGTACTAACAAGATAATCAAGAAAAATATTTTTTTCTATGCAAAATGTACACTCTTTAAAGTTAGCATAAAATTGTTCTCGTTTTAAGACCACAATCACACTTCTTAAATGTCATATATGCTAATTTAAATCCTTACTATATACCAAGATATCATCAAAGAAAACTATTACTAATTTACCTATACATGGACGCAAGACATGGTTCATTAATCTCATAAACATGCAAGGTGCATTAGTAAGTCCAAGTGACATAGCTAACCACTCATATAAATCATAATTAGTCTTAAAAGTAGTTTTCCACTCATCCCCGTCTCTCATCCTAATTTGATGATATCCACTTTTAATATCTATTTTACTACACATGCATGATCTATGTAATTCAACTAACATATCATCCAACCTAGGTATACGGTGATGATATTTTACCGGTATGTTGTTGATCGCTCGATAGTTTATGTACATCCTCCAAGTCCCATATTTCTTTGCCACAAGTAGCACGGCGCGACACATGGACTCATACTTTCCTTCGCATACCCTTTCCTCATCAATTCTTCTACTTACCTTTGAAGTTCCTTGGTCTCCTTAGGATTACTCCAATAAGCCGCCTATTTGGATTGACAACTCCAGGTACGAAGCTAATTTGATACTTAATGCCTCGAATGGGTGTAACACATTAGGCAAGTCCTCCGAAAATAAGTCTTCAAATTCCTGTAACAAAAAAGTAGCAAAACCAGTGAGGTATGTTTTAGATTCCTCAAAGTTGAGGAGTGATTTCTTAAAAACCAACAAGATTATACGTCGGTTCTCAACTACTGCCCTCTTCAACTCACTCTCTTTCACAAAGAAATTCACTTCCGACTTTTCCCTCCTCTCATATGACTTTTCTCTTTATTCTCTTGTGGCTCTATTCTTTTCCCTTAGAATTAACCATCTTACTTCTTTCTCTCTTGCTTTTTTATTGTGAAAAATCAATTTTACTCTCTGTTTCTCTTAGTCTTTTTTCTTTCTCACTTTTCAGTTTGAGTTGATCTTCATAAACTTGTGTTGGTGTTAATAGTGCAAGAGTAATAGACTTCACATCTATAGTAAAGTTATACCAATTTTTGTACCCATCATTCATCACTTTCCTATCATATTGTCATGGACTCCACAACAAAATTTTCCGAGCATGCATGTGAATTATATCACACGTCACTTCATAATGATACCGTCCAATTGAAGAACTCACCAACACTCACCTACTCACCTTAACCTCTCCTACATTCATTCAACCATGGCAATTTGTAAGGCTTAATATATTTTAGCATAGTTAATCCCAATTTTTCAACAAGTATAGTGCTAGCCATATTGGTACTACTACTCCCATCAATAATCATACTACATACCTTGTTGTTGACGTGACATTTCGTATAAAATATGTTCTTCCTTTGTCTCTCTATGTTATGATTTGAGCAATAAGAGCTCACCGTATAACCAACAGCTCTCCCACTGCATGCTCAACTTTCTCATCATCACTAGCATCCTCCAGTTCTTGGATGCATCATAATCACCATCACTATCACTCACCACTTCTCCATTGTCTCACAAGACCATAATCCTTTTGTTTGGACATTGAAAAACAATGTGTCCTGATCCCAAGCACCTAAATCATTTGATGTCCCAATTCTGAGGGGGCTGGGATTCCACCTTAGGTGTACCTTTGCTAGCAAATTCCTCTCTTCCCTTCAATAGCTCAATTCCACCTTTTGAAACAGCCCTATCACTTTTATTGTTATCCCGCCAATTTTCAAGAAGAGTTAAAACCCGATGGGTATATAACAGCTCCATTCCTTTTCAACTGTCTCTCCACCTTCATAGCTACATGTATAATATCTTCCAACTCCACATATTGTTGTAGTTCTACCACATTAGATATCTCATAATCAAACCATTCAAAAATCGAGCCATGGTGGCCTCCTGATCCTCCTCAATATTTGCTCTAATCATGGTAATCTCCATCTTCTTATGATAATCCTCAACACTCCTAGATGTTTGATAAAGACTTTGTAAATCTTGATAAAGATCCATGTGTGAATGATTAGGAACAAACATTTTCCTCATGATAACCTTCAATTTTTACCATGTTTCAATAGGCTTCTCATGATTCCTTATCTTAGATGTTAGTATTTGATCCCAACAAATGATAGAATAATCAGTAAACTCAACGATAGCAATTTTTATCTTTTTCTCCTCCGAGCAATTATGACAATCAAATATAAACTCTATCTTCTTTCCTAGCTCAAAATATGCCTCCAGATCGCTTCTTCCTTTGAAGGAAGGAATTGTCATTTAATATTGCTCATATTTCTGTCAATCTCATCTCCAACATAATCTCTGACCCTCATATCATGCATCTCCTCTATTCCGTATCCTTCATATTTCAGCCTACACTAAGACATCATCATTAATCTCACTGCCCGCTTCATTTTCACTACCAATATCCGCTCTACGATCCTGCCTACCTTGCCTACATGTGTTAGGAAGTTCTCTAGGTTGTTGCCTACGGAAATTAGCAAATAATGTGTCTTGCCTCTCCATCCATACCTCTTACATATCCATTCTTTTTCCCATATCACCAAACAACCTTTCAAATCTTCGTAACATCTCATCTGTCATGATGACTTGACTATTCTTCTCACTTGAAGTAGAATCATCAATGTCAGACATCCTAAATCTAGAATATTCACCTCACGTGTGTACACTCAAGTATCACTCAATTTGACTTTTTCTCTATATTAGTCTCACCACTCAACATTTTTCCACTCAATACTTCATTGCAAGTGTTTCAAAGAGTTAATTCGATCTTACTAAAAAATTCAACCTTTCCGGAGTTCAAACAAAAATTGAGTAAGGAATGTGACTCTAGAATGATTCAACAAATAGGGATTTGAACTTTTAATGGAAACTCTTCAAGAAAGTCTTTATTGAATTTGGTCTGGACATTTTTTTTTTGTGAATTTCAATTTTTTTTTACTAAATACGTGAGAATTCAACAAGGAGCCCAAAAATTGAAAATGAATTAATTCGGGAACCGATTTAGTGCGAAAACAAATTTTGAGTTTTTTTGGTATTCTAATTGGATTGAATGACTAATAAGATGAAGAACACGAAAAATAAAGATAAAGACTGAACAAAAATAAATAAGGAATTAAATGATATAACCTTAATTTTTGGAACCGAACTCTAATACTTATGCATACCTATGTAACATTTGTAGATATGGAACACGCGACAAATTAGATCAAACCCAAGAAAGCCAAAAACCAATGTTTGAGAAACTGGACCTAATAAATTATTGAACAAAAGAACCAAGACAATCACCAACAATATCTTGACCCCTTGACCACAAAACTTATAAACCTTACTCAAATTCTTGAATGCCAAAAAAATTTAATTCTTGGTAAGTTCGAAATTAATTTGACGTAGAACGAGAAGAAAGCAATATGCCTCGCAATAATAACTCTCAAATTGTGTGTTTTTACAATGAATTGAATAAGTACTATTTACATGGAGCTCATAAAACCTACTTAAAAATGGAATTAAGCCTTAAAAGATGTCAAAAAGATACCAAAGAGTTTTACATAAAATAGAATTCTAGGCGAAATTTGAAAAATACGCGTCCCAATTTTGAACTATGCGGTTGCATAGCTATAGAGCATGCGGTCGCATAGGCCTTTCTTCAGCCCTCAATGTGGTTTTGGTATAGAGGTATGTGGCCGCATACCTATTTACTCTATGCAGTTGCATAGCTTTCCCGTTTCTCCCTCATCTGTTGCTTAAACCAAGTTGATCCATTTTTTTCCGTCCTCCATGTCTAATATAAAACTTGTCCTTTTGCTTGTTGTGGTTGATCTTTCATCCACCCGTAGAGTTAACATGTAATCTCATGGCTTCATTGACTTTCTTTACTCGTAATCTAGTCATTGGTCATTCATCCACGATCAACTGGTCCTTGCCTTCGCTAGCTCTCGTACCATGGATCTCATCAGATGTATTAGAGTATACCTCTTTATGGTATTGGAAAATTATTTGCTGTTCTTGTAATTGTGTCATTGAATACTTTTAAATCATTAGTTGTACACATAAACATGAATTTCATATCAAAATCACAAGCCATCGTCATGTTTTGTGTTATATTAGTTTTCCTTCCATGAAAAAAAATGTTTGTCTCGTTGCATGTGCCCAAGTGGAAACACGTGTTCCATCTATTGCACATATACAATCATTTAACATGATAACGAATGAGACTATTGCATTAAATAAATATACAATAAAATATAATAAAAAAACTAACCTTAAAGTAGATATCTGCGAAAGAGACGCTCATGTGCAATATCTTGATTAGTTGGGCGAATTATTTTTGTGCCCAATGAACAAACAACCCTTAAAACTCACTCAAACCATTTTGATATTGTATGGTTGGAATGTTGAAAACAACAACATAACTCAATATCGTGTAGTCTGCCCTATAATCATTAGAAACATAGCAACACCTTATTCAACGCTCATTTTCTCCCCATCTCTCAATAGTTCATTTGCTTTCAAGGTATCATGAAAATTCATGAAAGCATGTTTCTACATACGAAAAATATCATGACACACTATTGGATGCCCATTCAAAATCTCTAGTATGTACATCCTTCCAGTGAGCAATGATGTTCTACAAGGTATCCTATCCATAATACTTCTTTGGTTGACGACAAAATAACTAAGAATCATCATATTGCCAATAGTCACATTGAAATCGTCTGTAAATAAAAAATAATTGTCACCCAAACCATCGTCAGTGGCATATTGAAACACACTTGATTCAACAGACATCCCTGTGCACCAAATACATAAATCAAAATTTAACGATTTAAATCTATTAACATAAGGACTAAAGGAATAAGAAAAATGTCCCCCTAAAAAGCATAAGTTGACCATGTCGTGTATATAGGCATTGACAAGTTTTGAAATCAAAGATTCAATTCAATGATTGATGAAGATATTGTTCTACTAGGTCATCCAAAAAACACTGACTAGGACTCCTAATTTCAAAATCACTTTCAAATCAAATACAATATGCCACCCAAACTTAAACCGCCCATTGGAAGAGAAATTTGGTTCCTTGACAACTACGTCTTTCAGTGACGTGCTACAATGGACAACTCAGTATTGTGTGAAGTTCCCATCACTAAAAACATTATACAAAATCTAGTTGGCATGTAAAATATAGATTTCAACAAGGCCTCACATGCCTTGAAAGACTTTATGAGAGATATTATTCACTGGTACATGTAGAAAAATAAAGGAAGACGATAAAACCATATTAATTTTATTTGAATTAAGTTAGAAATGAAGCAATAACATCATAGGAACACCAGTTAGAAATGAAAATCTTACTCCAAAGGGACTATCTCAAAGAGAAATACAGTTTTAAATCTAGCCAAATCAATCCTAAATGAGGCAAATTTGAGAGTACAGACTTAAGCAAAGCCTAACAATTGAATTTTACTATATAAATATTCTGATGTAAAATAAGATTATATAAGAGAGTGAAACAGGGAATTGTGGAAAGGAGTTCCCAGAAAAAATAGAAAAAATTATTGAAAAACTATTCCAATACCAAATTAAAAATATTTAGTATGAGAGTCTATGAAAATCGTCACAAACCATGTTATCCATCTTGCTATAGCATTTTCTCAAAAAGTATATTTCTAAATTAAAGATGAGATGAGAGAAGAGCAACCCACTTACTGGAATAGAGGACGTCACCCGAAGATTTGCTGGTGAGGAGAAGAACAAATGAGAGAGGAGATGAGAGTATAGGTGAGGAACCATTGGGTTAGTGGAGAAGATGAAGTGTTTTATGTTTCAGTTTTAATTTTAATTTCAATTTAATTGGAGTGTTCTAAACTCAAAACGGCAAAAATCTGTTATGAATTTTCTATTATAAATTTTATCTTCTTTAGAAAAATGCATTTTCGAAAATAGCGCACTAAACACATTTTCAGTGTTTTAACAAATTGAAAACTAAAAACGGTAAGACCAACACACTCTAAAGTAATTTCAAAATTTAGTGTTGTGAAAAGAGAGAAAAGAGAAAGGAGAATAAAAGTCAATAGATTTGTGTGTATTATAATGAGAACCAAAATCTTATATTTATAAAGCAGGATTAGTGAAACAATGATAATAGTTTCTAGGATTTTAGGGGTACAATTCTCATTTACTAATAGACTTACCATTTACAGCACTCCTCCTTTAATGACACATTGCAAAATATCTGTCTCGATAAAATCTTATTTGATAAAAATCTAATGGGACAAAAAATAAAATGAAGGAAAAAAGTACAATTATTTTGGAGTATTAAAGATAAATGTTGTATCATTAAAATCTTGTTAGGAAAATCAAGTGGGATAAAACATAAGCAAAGAAAAAAATTACAGCTACTCCTCCTGATATTGATTACTGAAAATCTTTGAGTCGATGCATTCCAATCTTGTGAACCAATTTGACAATGTTTTTATAAATAAACTAGCCCCTTGTCACGTTATTGTTGAACATTGATGTCACCATTTTTCTGAAACTCATGTGTATAAAAGAATTTTGGATCAATATGTTTTGTCATGTCACCTTCGATATTACATCTTTTGAGTTGTGCAATGCAAACAGTATTATCTTCAAACAAAATTGTTGGACTATCTTTTGTTGAAATTAATCTGCATGATACTTGGATATAATGGGTCGTGTTCCTTAACCATACACATTCTCTACTTGCTTCATGAATTTTAATAATTTTATAAGGATTTGAGGATATTGTTGTCAAGTATTGCTTCATAGATTTTCATGAAATAACTGTTCCTCCAAGTGTAAACACATATATTGTTTGTGATTTAGTTTTGTATGGGTCAGAGAGATAACCTATATCTGCATATCCCACTAAAGCAGATCCCGACCTTTGAGAATAAAATAATCTCAAATCAGTAGTACGCTTTAAGTAAAGAAAATAATGTTTAATGTCATTCAAATGCCTTTATGTTGGTGTAAAGCTATATTTTAGAAGGAGATTTACAGGAAAAGTTATATTGGGTCGAGTACAGTTTGCAAAATAAGTCAATACTCCAATTGCACTAAGATATGGTACTTCAAGACCAAAAATATTTTCTCCATCTTCAAGTGGACAAATTTAATCTTACTTCACATCAATGATCGAACAACCACAAGTGATGCCAATGAATGTGCATTATCCATATAAAAGCATTTTAAATTTTTTTCTATACATGTAGATTGATGAACAAATAATCCTCCTATGAATTCTCCTGAGACATAATTTGGTTTTTCCCAAATATTTCATCTCAAATTTATTGTTCGAATAATTTGCAGTTTTGTAGAGGTCTTCAGAAATGCCACAATTGCAAATCCAATGTTTGTTTTCTTTATGAAAATACATGGACAGACATCATCATTTTTATATCATTCCTTCAACAAATATTTGCTAAGACGATTATACCACATGCGTTCGAATTGTTTCAGTTGACATATTGATCTTTGCAATCTAATTGAGAACATAATTCTCGGATATGTATCATTTGCTTATTTCACTTTAAGTCCTTCAAAGACTTTCATATATATGTCACTATCAAGTGAATCATACAACTAGGTAGTTATTATATCCCTAAGGCGTATATCGAGCATTTGTGACACGATGAAACTAATTAAAAACCTAAAAGCGACGGTGTCCATTACAGGGGAATATGTTTTCTTATAATCAATTCATGGTTTTTGTGAGAAATCTTGAGCTACGAGCCGGGCTTTGTTTCTTATAATTTCATAATTTTTCATTTCTTTTTCGTACAAAAAAACTCATTTGTATCCAACATGGATTACATTTTCAGATGTTCGAACTACAGGTCCAAACACTTTCCATTTCTCTAAAGAACTCAATTCCACCTGTATGAATTTTTTCCACTTTGGCCAATCATTTCTATGTTGACAGTCTTTAACAGACTGTAGATCAGGATTCTCATTTTGCCTAATATCAAGAGCCATGTTAAATGCGAAAATATTGTCTATAACAACATTATTTCATTCTCATAATTTATGAGAACATATAATTTATTGAAATCTCATTATTTTTTTGTACTTGTGGTTCTTTAGGAACCATATTTTCAATATTTGATTGGTCAATTTTTCGTAATTTTACTTATTTTGAAGTTCTTGGTNTATGTTGACAGTCTTTAACAGACTGTAGATCAGGATTCTCATTTTGCCTAATATCAAGAGCCATGTTAAATGCGAAAATATTGTCTATAACAACATTATTTCATTCTCATAATTTATGAGAACATATAATTTATTGAAATCTCATTATTTTTTTGTACTTGTGGTTCTTTAGGAACCATATTTTCAATATTTGATTGGTCAATTTTTCGTAATTTTACTTATTTTGAAGTTCTTGGTTGATTTTTCTCTTGCAATTTTCTTTTTTGAGGTACGGAGTCTTTTGAACCAACTGGTCAACCACACTTTTGACATATTTGAGATTCATTTTCTATTGGTTTATATGAATTTGTTACTTTTCTTGTGTCAATAAATACATTTGGTTATTGATTTGCAACTCTTTGCAAATGGATGATTTGTTCAACCTCTTGCTCATATTGAATTATTGCAAGGATCAAAGTGAGATAAATTTGTTTCATTCCAAGAAATTTTACCTTATTTATAAGGATGTAGTTTTTCCCCTCTCAAATTTTGGAAAGTCATTTAATCAAAATGACAATCTTCGAGACGTGCAGTAAATAAATAACCTGTTATAGGTTTAAGATACCTAGTAATAGATGGTGAATCAAAACCCACATAAATCAAAAGTCTTCGTTGGGGACCCATTTTAGTACGATGTGGGGGGTGAAATAGGGACTTGAATACACAACCAAAAAACCGCAGTGAGAAATATTAAGTTCAAGATCAAATGCCAGTAGTAAAGATGAATATTGGTAATATGCAGTTGATATGATATGACGCAACATGTATATGATACGACCCCAAACAGCAGCTAGGAGTTTTCAAAAGTAATGGTCTAACAATAAATTGTAGATATTTAATAAATTATTATGCTAAACCATTTTGTGTATGGACATGCACAACCGAATGTTCAATAACAATTCCATTGACATGCAATAATCATTGAATATTTGTTATCTAAAAACATCAACATTGTCAAGATGAATAATCTTGATTGAGTAATCGGGGAATTGAGCTCGTAATATTATAATTTGAGCAAGTAGTCTAGCAAAAGCTACATTACTAGTGAAAAGTAGGCAAACATGTGCCTATATAGTAGAAAAATCAACTAATACAATAAAATAATGAAATGGTCCACATGGTGGGTGTATTAGCATACATATATCTCCATGAATCCTTTTTAAGAAAGTTGGAGATTCAAATATTGACCTTTATAGCCAAAGACACTTAGATCAGGCTCTGCCCAAACTTTTCTAATTCACCCCAACATTCTCCACTTGTCTGACTGTTGCTAAGCAATTTTTGGATATCAAATGGACCT
>CAIGRL010305169.1:0-17061 GCA_903798325.1 Fraxinus xanthoxyloides
AAAAAAAAAAAAAAGGGCGCACACACATTTTTCGACCATAACAAATTGTACGCCATAATTCATAACTCAAAACACACATAACATCCTCTTAATTTTCTCCATAATCAAGCTCATCTCATTAGACATTGATTTACATTCACGAGAGAGTACATACTTTACGACGTTTGTATATATATTAGAGTTCCGGTTTTGGAACGACTGTGATGGCTGGTGGGGGGATTTTGTTGCTAGTTGTCGTGTTGGTGGGCTCGGCAGCGAGTGGCATCAGTGGAGTTCAAAGAGTAATGAATTTGCAGAGGGCGTTCCCGGTAAACCAGATAGTGGAGCTGGAGAAGCTAAAGGCTCGGGACCGTGTGAGACATGCTCGAATGTTACAGAGCTTCGCCGGAGGCATCGCCAATTTCCCGGTCTTCGGAACCTCCGATCCTTCTAATGCTGGGTAAATCATATACTACCAGACTCTGAAAATTCACGCATTTTAAATTTATTTTTTATACTTGAAAAAGCCGGAAAATTATGTTCACTGACTGAAGTTGTTTTGTTATTTCCTATGAAGATATTTTGATATCTAAATGTTGCTTAATTTGGATTTTGTTCGTCCTGATTTTTAGATGTCTTTTGTCATCGGGTTTCTAGAAATTTTGAATAATGATATCTAGCACATGGTATTGAACACTAGTTTAGGCTTTGTATTTAATTTAACATGTAATTTAATGCCACTAGTGTTGCTACTTGGTGTAAAAACCCAGTGATGCCAGAATAACATTACTTAGAATTTTTAGTATATTATACAATTTATGGGTATTAGTATATTGAAAATTTTCCATTACTCAAAAAAAAAAAAGTTTGCCTGGTTGATACTGATTGGCCTCTTCTTAAAATAGGCATAACTATTGTTGATTCTATTTCAACTTGGACTTTCCCTCTTGTTTTGATTTCAATTTACTGTTTTTTAATATGTAACATTATAGTAATTGGTCGTTGACTGGTATTTTCCATTTTGATTTGCTTGCAGACTTTATTATACCAAAGTTAAATTGGGATCTCCACCAACAGAATTCAATGTGCAAATTGATACTGGGAGCGATATTTTGTGGGTTGCATGCAGTTCCTGTAATGATTGCCCCAAGACAAGTGGACTTGGAGTAAAATCTCTGCTCCTTTTTATTGCTTGAGTTCGATAGTTCTTGAAATGCTTGTACTGATATTAGGACGTGTTTGCAGATTGAGCTCACTGTCTTTGATGCTGCTAGTTCATCAACCGCTTCCCCTATTTCCTGCTCTGACAATCAATGTGCTTCTATAGTTCAAACTGCAAATGCTGAATGCTCTACACAAAGCAACCAGTGTAGTTACTCGTTCCAATATGAAGACGGAAGTGGTACTTCTGGATTTTATCTGTCAGACCTGCTTTATTTTGACACAATTTTGGGTACCTCACTGATTGCCAATTCTTCAGCTCCTATTGTTTTTGGGTGAGAATTTTTTTATGACTTCCTATATGATTGTGCTTTCTAGTTGTATGAGCATGTGCAATTTGGTATGAATTACTTATGTCAAGGAATAAGAGATGGACTTCATAGTGAGAGAATTTCTACGTGAAAGTGGAGTGTTTCCCCTGAAAAAAGGGGGAAAAAAAACTACTAGATGATTAGAACTAAAAAATACAGTGACAGTGTGGTCATTACTGTGAACTGAATTAACATGATATTATGGTTCTGCAAGTAGAAGTGGTTCACATTAGCAATTCCACAGAACTTAATAGTTGAATGAAATTATTACCTACGAAGTTTGTTGCAAGGGCATAAAGAAAAGCAAGGACGTTCCAGTTTATATCTGGAGTTTTCCAGGCAACTGGTAAGAAGATTTAATTGTCAGACATGTGAGATTTTGGTTGATGTATGTAAAGTATTGCGTCTTCTTCAGTCTCTCAATCTTCCTTTGCTGTGGTTCCATTGCAGAAGCTTTATAGCATAGAAATGTTTGATTAGGCTGGTTGAAGCATTCATTTGTGAAAGCAGGTGCAGCACCTCTCAGTCTGGGGACTTGATTGCATCAGATAAAGCGATTGATGGAATCTTTGGTTTTGGCCAGCAGCATCTTTCAGTAATATCCCAATTATCATTGCGTGGAATCACTCCTAAAGTATTTTCCCATTGCTTGAAAGGAGAGGGCGAGGGTGGAGGCATCCTAGTTCTTGGTGAAATTTTGGATGCAAGCATTGTTTATAGTCCTCTTGTTCCTTCACAGTACGTATTTTTCAGTGTGGAATTCCTAATTAAAGCTTGCAAATATAGAGTATCACAGCATGATTTTCTTTTCACCTTGAACATTTTTCTCTCTAAATGATAATGGTTCTTTCTGCTCCAAAGCTTTATTTATCTATTGCATAATTCAAGCAAGGTTGCTGTCATCTTTTAGGAAGTATTGATCTCATGTACTTCATGGGAAGCGCTGATGTGGGAATTTTTTTTAACCTTCATCAGAGAGTATGACTGTGTTACGTATCATTGAACTTTCTGTTAGATTCAAGTCATGGTAAACGTTTATGAATATTAGTGGTTACGTCAGATCTGTCAAGTAAACAAAGATTGAAATGATTTTCCCCCTTGCTATTGTTTTCATTGACCTACTCAGAATAAAAATTAAGAAATTTGGAGATACTACATGGTGAATTTTCATTTTCTAAATTCTTTTCTCTGGTATTTCAGGCCTCATTATAATTTATATTTGCAGAGCATTGCTGTCAATGGGCAACTGTTGCCTATTGATTCAGCAGTGTTTGCAACATCAGGCAACCAAGGAACAGTTGTTGATTCTGGAACAACTTTGGCATATCTCGTGGAAGAAGCTTATGATCCTTTTGTTGCTGCTGTAAGTTTTTCATTTTTGCCCCCACTTTTTCTGGATTTACAGAAGTCAAAAGGCATGGAAACTTGTTGATCAACATAGGCACCTTGTGCAATGATTTTTAAGTTATACTTATCTCTTGCCTGAGCATAAGAGATAGTGGATTGAAATTAACTAATGAACGGGATTTCTGGAACCAGAATACCACAATCTTTCATTACATAATTACACTGGCAGTCACCACACGCTAAAGAAATTTAGCTGTTCCGTTAGGGCTAAGTTGGAGGTGATACAATCACTAACCCTGTCCTATTTTTGGATCTCTTGGAACAATTAATTGAATCTAATGGATGTTTCTCGCATATCTGGGGACAGATGATCTTGTTGCAGATGGTTTCATTGCACTCAAAGCAACCCCCTTTCTAAACGAATATAAAGTTTGTTGCGTTCTTTTCCTGAGGCCTCTTTACTTACTAACTCTGCAGATAGCGGCTGCTGTTTCTCAATTGGTCAGGCCATTCATTTCTAAAGGAAACGAGTGCTATCTAGTGACTACCAGGTTCATTTCATTAATCACTGTATAAATATTTAGGCGAAAATCTTTTCAGTGAAAGCATTATTGGTCCTGATTCTTTGGGTACTTGAACAAGATTCCCCCCTGTTTCTACACAGCATAGCTGAGGTATTTCCTCTTGTTGCTTTAAATTTTGCTGGTGGTGCATCCATGGTTTTAAGACCGGCAGACTACCTTGTAAATATGGGATTTGGTGTGAGTATTACACTCGTCTCTACTTCTTAATTTATTATTTCCTGTATGCTACTAAGTGAGAGATGGTTATTTCCATTCTTGAAACTTGAGATGGTATCATACAATCCACGTCATCTGTTTTTAGTTCTCTGATCTCAAGTGGATCTGTGGTTTATAATTATTTGCAGGATGGTGCTGCAATTTGGTGCATTGGTTTTGTCAAAGCTCAGAATCAGGGCACTACAATTTTAGGAGGTTAGTTGCTGAAATAAGCTACTTATCTTGAAGGACAATAATCTGCTAGAATTATGTTTTAGAGTATCTATCATATTTTGTATGTCCCTATGTTTCTATTACTTAAGTGTCTTGGCATTCCATTCGTAATGTATTCGTAAAATGAAGAATCCAAACCCGATGTACCATTTCCATAACATTTAAGCAATTCAAACAAACCAGCTCAAAAATGAACAGGATTGGCCAAAAATACATCTGGGAGTAAACAATTTTTCAAGCCAAATGCATAATGTTATCATAACACAAGCTCACTTTATGCACCCACACATTCAGCCATAAAGGAATATTGAAAGCAGAAGATCATGGTCGGGTGTCTGCCAATGCTCTCATACTGTGGATGAAATTTGGGGAGGAAACACTTCAAATGGTGGTAGTTGATCTTATATCTGGCAACACTTAATTTATTTTCACCCGTGGGCTTACTATTATTGATGGGGCAAGAATATAATTGATAATGCTGGCAGTTTGGTTTTTCATGTGCAAATGGTTTTGCAAGAGAGTCTAGTCACCATGTGTTTTTATGCGTGTTTATGAGCATTTGAGTTGGAGAGATTCCAAAACTCATTTGTACTTTCTTGTCTTCAGATCTTGTTCTCAAAGATAAAATCTTCATTTATGATTTGGTTCATCAAAGAATAGGATGGGCCGATTATGACTGTAAGTTCCTCCTATCCCATTTTACTCGTTTCATCATTATTAAGAATAGCGTTAAACAAGGTTGATGTCTCCTTAGCTTACTGTCCATCACAAACTCTGATTCAACTCTTTTATTATTTCCATTATTCAGGTTCACTGGATGTGAATGTCTCCCTAACTTTAGGAAAGGATGAATTTGTCAATGCTGGACAGCTGCATGTGAGCAGATCATCAAGCTGCGTGCTCTTCAAGCTAAGACCTAAGAGCAATATTTCGTTGCTACTGCATATATCGATGGTGGTCAGCTTTTTCTTTTTGTAAATTATTTTTCCAGTGCATCCCCATTCTTTCCACTCGTGTATCCCCATTATTTTGTCAATTATTTACTTTGCTGATTTTTATTTATACCAACTGGGAGGCCATTATACTCTTATTCTCGTTCCGTAGAATATTTATTTTTGATGTTATATTTATCTTGCTTTTTATCAAAAAAAAGTTCTCTTCTCCTCTTTTTGGATACCATAGACACTCGAAGCCATAATGGTGCTGAGTAGAAGCAGAACCATTGTGTTCACAGTCTTGCTTCTTAGAGGGTGGAAATTGTAGAAGTGAAATGAAATTTTCGGAGCTTGTCTTGCATAATAGTCTTGCTTCTAGCTAATATTATTCCTTTCCCAATTGTATATGGGACAAGATTTGATACTAATGTTCTTGTTTGTAAATAATTGTTAAGCCTGGTTTGGATTTGGAATATTCGACGCTCTGTTTTCCCGTTATTTTCTTCTAAGATTTTTAAAAAAAGACAATTATCTTTCACTTTTTATTAGAAGGACAAGAAACATTATCTCATCATAGTTGTTAGAAAGTGAATCTAGAGGTCGATAGTTTTGCATTTTCCTGGTTTCTTGTTAGATATTGGGGGTTTAGATTTCACTTCCCTTAAAATATTCAAATCTTTCCCATTTGTTTTAGTAACGGAGAAATTAAGATTGACCTTTTCAGCCTTTACGTGGTGATTATGGATTCTTAATTTTCAAAAGTCTAGATCATCAACCTATTTAAATATGTGACTTTGAATCCGCTTGAATCTGCATGTGATGGAAACTTTCAATGCAGACGTTAAAATTGCACTTTGATTATAGAAAGAAACATTAAGGAGTTTGATGGCTTTTGCACTCTAGCTTTGAGTCGTGTGAAAGTCACATGTTACGTTCACTAGTACATTGGTAGTTCCAATCATGTGGGGACTCAATGCATGTTGGCGAGAAACCCGACTTTTGAATGTTGATAATCGTAACTACATCACGTGAAAGATGGAGAAGTTCACCCTTAATTTTGATGGCGGTCCCTCTCTGTGGCTGAGTAGTAATCGGATCTTATCATTTGTTCTGAAGCAGTCTTTACTCATTTCTCCCTCTATGCTAGCCTTTTCCATTGCGCGTGCATTAGTGCTTTATTGGAGTGCACCCTGTAGGTACCGGTCACACACTCATCCCCTCACATCTTTAAAAATCTCTATTTATGTTGATTTAAGAACTTTAATGGTGCTACTATTTTTTTGCCAAATTGTAAAATTTACTAAAATGCTCGTTAGGATAAAAATTTACAGAGACGCCAATCTCAATTTAAAGTGGATTATTGAATTTACAATTTTGTTTCAGTGATTAAGTTTATCGATATAGTTATTGATGATGATGTCCAGATCAGATTATTTATATTGTGCTCGACTGAATGACATATTAATATTATGTGTACATAACAATGTACGTAGAGGTGTTAATGGACAAGTGACGTCCCCCAATGTACGATCAAATTATTTATATTGTGCTCGACTAAATGACATATTAATATTATGTGTACACAACAATGTACTTAGATGTGCTTATAATGGACAAGTGACGCCCCCAAGTGGCATCCCCTATTGGGAGCACCTGAGGTGACACTTGTTCATTATGGACATTATTACATAGATGTCAATTACCTAATTAATAATTATAAATCTTAAATGAGATCTATGAATTATTACCTCAAATAATATAATTACAACGAATTAGATCTACAAAATATAATATAAATTCATACAGTATATACATGCATTCAAAATAATTCAAAATATAAATTTTATTTATGTAATCAAAGGTTGGATGCCACAAATTAATACATGTGAATTCATTATAAATTCTTCCAAAAAATTTAATTTCAATTTCCTCGTTAAATAACACACGATTCATTGATTATTTAGTGCGTTTATCCTTGTAACATATTTGGCAAGAAATAATAAATGACATACTTATTATACACATCTATATTGTTGAATACTAATTAATTCAGTCCAACAACTTACCAAATTATAAATAATGTAATTCATCTAAACATGTTTCTAAAATCATACTAATTTCTCAAATGGGCCAAAAATATAAAAAAAAAAATGGGTATTTTATAAGCGTATTCATCATATCCTTAACCTTTCATTTGTAGCACATATATCCCTAACCTCTTAACACCGAGCTTTCAATATCCCCACTTGACTGGAAAACTTCTATTTATGCACGTGATGTCGAGTGAAAGGATAAAATTAAATTGTTATCGTTTTTGCTTTTTGAATAATTGAAATGTTTTTTTGATAATTTTAACATTTCAGTGAGACAACACTTGCGTATCGTGTGACCATTTATCATTTGATTAGTTTTTGTGCCCGTTGTTGAAAGGTCTAAAATATGGAGTCTTTTATTCGGAACATATTGCCACACTAATGAAAATTTGAGGACCCCTTGAGGAATTTATCCAAAAATAAAAAATCTGTCCGTTACATTTTCCAACATTGGCCGAAAGTCCATACGACGCGCCTCCTAGCGAGCGTCGCCATGATTTTACACAGTATTAGCGAAACGCCATAAAAACTCCCGCGTTCATGCAAATCCTCCCGGTATTCAACTCTCCTACTCACTCACATTTCCTTCCCATTATAACCTTTTCTTTTTCAATAATTCCTCTTATTTACCCTCATTCTCTTCTAATTGTAACGCCTTCTCTGTAAGGAAAAATATTTCCTCTCTCTTATCTTTCCCTTTCTATATTCGCTTCTTACTCCAATTCAACACATTTATTGTTTTGAGGAGAAATGGCGGTTTCAACGACGGTAACGGCGCCCCCGGCGTCACTGTACGTGGGGGACCTGCACCAGGACGTGACGGATGCACATCTTTTCGATGCCTTCTCGGAGTTTAAGAGCCTCGCGTCCGTACGAGTCTGCCGTGATTCCATCACCGGCCGCTCTCTCGGTTATGGCTACGTCAACTTCATCTCTCCACAAGACGGTACTGTTTTATCTACTTGAATTCAATCTAATGCTCGTGGATATATGAAATGTATCTCTCTGGGTGTGTGTGTCAGCGTGATTTTGTTCTGGATCGGAATGCTATTTGTTGTGATCAGTTTTTGTGATTGATTTGCTCGATTATAGTTGATTTTGTTCTAAACTCCAACAGAATTTGAATCATTGATTTTAATCACTCGTCCAGAGAAAAAAAAAGGATAGATTCTGATCGAGGAATAAATAATTCCATATGTTATTTCAGGTGTGCATGCATGTATAAGGTTTTGGAATTCTGTTCATAATTTATGGTCAAATTAATCTGATTTTATTGGTCATCTAAACCAGAGAGAGAGAGAGAGAGAGAGAGAGAGAGTTGCTCTGATTTGTTGATTTTTGTTTTAAAAGATGAGACTTGACACTCGAAACATCTGCAACTGTACCATTGCTTGTGCAAAATCTTTTGTCTACATGCACTGTGTGTACAAGTGATTTTGCAGGTTTAATTACTGTTAATTGATCTTATTTGCTTTTCGTCAAAGCTGAAAACTTAGAATACATTTGTAAGAAACTTATGTTTCATATTATTTATTCTTTTTGACTATTTCCAGATTGGCTGGCTCTGTCTGTCCCTCTATTTCCGTTATTGATTTTGTGCTGGATCCCATAATTTTTAGAGATTTTTTTAGGCATGTAAAGCTATGAGACCATGGATTTGATTCTTGTGTCTTTTATTGGGTACTATTTTTTAATTTTGTTTAATTTTTTATTATTATTTTGAGTAGCTTCTCAGGCTATAGAGGTGAAAAATCATTTTACCTTGAATTCGAAAGCAATTAGGGTTATGTGGTCACACCGCGATCCAGATGCTAGAAGAAGCGGAATTGGAAATGTGTTTGTCAAGGTAAATCTGCTTTTCAATTGAACAAATGTTGTTTCTCAATGACATGTTTTCACGGTTACTTAATTAAGCTACTAAACTGGTTTTATCCTTTTACTGCAGAATTTGAGTGATTCGATTGACAGTGTGAAGCTTCAAGAAATGTTCCAAGATTTTGGTAATGTATTGTCTTGTAAAGTTGTCACCTCTGATGATGGGATGAGCAAGGGATATGGATTTGTCCAGTTTGAGTCTGAAATTTCTGCAAATGCTGCCATTGAGAAGCTTAATGACTCTACCGTTGGAGGCAAGAAGATGTACGTGTTATTTTCCTCCCATATTACCCATCCACGTGTACACGGGGAATTATCTGATGGTGCACATGGTCATTTCACTAGAACATACATTTTTTTTTCCTTCTTTAGTGCATTGACATTTTATTTTGTATAGGTATGTTGGCAAGTTTGTGAAAAAGAGTGATCGGTCTGTACCCAGTCCTGAAGCTAAGTATACAAATCTGTACGTGAAGAATTTGGATCCAGGTATCACTGAGGAAGTCCTTAAGGAGAAGTTCTCTGAATATGGGAAGATTATCAGCTTGATCATCTCAAAAGATGAGAATGGGGAATCAAGACGCTTTGGATTTGTCAACTTTGAGAATCCAGATGATGCCAGACATGCTGTGGAAGCCATGCATGGATCAAGACTTGGTATAGTCATAAAATTCTGTGGAGGATATCATATGATCATGTTTTGACAAATTAGATGTTTGAAACTTTTTTCTCATCATTTTATATGTTTTTAGTAGGCTCACAGGTTATATATGTGGCCCGGGCCCAAAAGAAAGCAGAGCGTGAACGGATGTTACATTACCAGTTTGAAGAGAAAAGGAAGGAGCAAATCTTGAAATACCAGGTACTAGAAATTGTTTCTTTCACAGAGGCTCTAGGTGTGTTTTTATGCACATGTATACACATTTATACATATAGTTATCTCAGTTTTGATTATATTTTAACGTGGCGATTTCAGACTTCAAATGTTTATGTGAAGAATATTGGTGACGATATCACTGATGATCAGCTGCGGGAACACTTTAGTCAGTGTGGCACAATTACTTCTGCAAAGCTTATGCGAGATGATAAAGGAAAGAGCAAGGGGTTTGGATTTGTTTGCTTCTCCACTCCCGGGGAAGCGATCAAAGCTGTGAACACTTTTCATGGTGAGTCAACATGTTTACTGACAAGTTTTTCTCATTACTGAAGCAAATGGGGATGTTGCATTATGGAACTAACATTTTTTTGATCTCATTACAGACCAACAAGATGGTGATGGTAAAATTAAAGAGTTATAATATTATCGTTATAAATATATGGTTGTCGTGGCTTTCATAACATGGGGCATTGACTAAAATTTGATGTTAAGTCACTTTCATTCCTTATTTGCGTGGCTAGGATTTGATGTTTTAATATTTCAACTATTTATATGGACTCTGAAGCATCTGTCGATTTATGTTTTTCAGGATTCATGTTTCATGAGAAGCCATTGTATGTGGCAATTGCTCAGAGGAAAGAGGAAAGACAAGCCCAGTTGCAGCTAAAGTTTTCACAGTTTATGGCAGGATTAGGCAGACAGTCAGCTGTTATTCCTGGTGGATATTCTTCTCTTTACTATCCAGTTCCTGGTGTCAGTACGCAAGTTGCAGCTCGGCCTAGTATGATGTATCAACCTTTGGGAATGAGGGGTGCTGATGGATATGCAAATTCTTCTATAGCTGTTTTTAATGCATCTCCATTTCGCCTGGTCAGTTTTATAGAGCCTGCTTTATCAATCTGCCTTATATGGCTATGTTCTTCAATTCCTTTTTCTTTTCACAGGTTCCTAATAATCCAAGACAACATAGACAAAACAGAGCAAGGACAAATGGTGATACGCTTCTACAGGTTGGTGGTCATATTTTATCACTTGTGCTTTCACAAATTTTTGAGGCCACGACTATAGATTGGAAAAACTATAATTCTGAAATTAGGAATGTAAGCTCTGATCTCTGATTACTTTAGACATCTGTCTCGAATTGTGATCTAGTCTCTGAGCATCAAATGTAGAACCTCAAAGTTGAAACTCCCTTTCATATAACTCATTTTTCCCTTGCATCACATTATATATAAATATATGTTTTGCAAAAAGGTGACAATGCTTATCTTACATTTTATTTATGAGACGGAGAACAATATCTGAACTTCAACCAGGACCAATACATGGGAGACAGATGTCAAGTAAAGCTTACATTAGCTGTGTAAATGCACGTCATCTGATTAAATAAAACTTATACACACACGAGTAATGCTATTTGTATATGAATGTGTACATAATAGTGTACAGATAGATGATAGGGAAGACACACAATTCACAATCTTCTAACTCTATACTGCTGCGATTTATCATAAGATAAGAAGAAACCTGCTGTGCTTTGCAGCGTGCTGGGCATGTCAAGTACGTACCGAGTAGGCATTCACGTGAGATGAACGAGGGATCTGATGCTGCAACTGGCTCTGAGGGGTCGGAGACTTTAAGCAGCATGCTTGCTGCAGATCCTCTAGATCAGCAGAAACAGATACTTGGGGAGCATCTTTATCCCCTCGTCAGTCAACAGAAGGTGATTCTCTATCCACCTTTTATTTTTTTTTCTCTCATTTCATGCTTATTTGGGTATAAACAGTTTTTATTTTTTATGTTTATTTTTATTCATTTTGTTTTTTATTTAATGCTTCTCAAATATAGGGGGTTCTAACCAGTTACATGGCAACTCTGTTTCCATCTCAGAATTTTTTTTAAAGTTTTTGTCGTCATTTTTTCTATTGACACGTATCTAAATATGCTTTAGCAATGCTAACAGGATTTGATGCTAATTTGTATCACTTGCAGCCTGATCTTGCTGCAAAGATAACAGGAATGCTGTTGGAGATGGACAATTCAGAATTACTTCTATTATTGGAGTCACCAGATTCACTAGTGACAAAGGTGGAAGAAGCTGTTCAGGTTCTCAAGCTCTCTAAGGACAAAGTTTCAAATCAAGATGCAATCCATCCAAATTTCCTTCCTGATGAAGTCGCAGTAAGCTGAGGAAAATGATACACTACAATCTAGGTTTATGTCAGTGACTAATCTTTTTTTTAATATTATTTCCTGAACTTGTTGATGTGCCCTTACTGGAGAGGGGTGCGATCTTGGTACTACAGAAGTTTTAGAACTTATATCTGATATTTAGAAGTTGTAAACTATCAATTTATCGTGATTTCTGAAGGTTATATTGTTTTTCTTATTACGTATTTTTCTGTTACTATCTATCGGTCTTTGGTTGAAACTGATCTAGCACCAAAGGATCTTTTCATATACACTGTCTCAACTGGCTATAACTAGGCCCTGGATTTAGCCTGTTGCTAGATCAAAGTTCATCAATTGGCTGAGTTTTATGTCCTTCTGTACTTGTAAGCTTGTGTTTGTGCCTTCTGTTTTGTGTTTTTAAAATGTGTTCATATGTTCAATTTTTTGTCATGTCTCATGTCGTGTCCCCTTTTTTTTGTCATGTCTCATGTCGTGTCCCGTTTTGTTTCCTTTTTCTGTTTTGTTTTCGTGCAACCTAGGTGTCCATTTTACTTTCATTTATGAGAAAAAATTAATTAAAATGACTCTTAACTTTCAATTTTTAGACTGAGCTTTTACCACAAAGCTGTACAAGAGCCATGGCACTTGTGTCACTAGCAGCAGCTGTTTCATTTCAACAGAAAATGCCAAATTGATATGAAGGCAACAAGAATGTTATAGGAATAATGATTAATTTGAGTACATAATCAGGCACTGGAACATGATTTTCTTGCAAGAATTTTCTCCTGCGGCTCTTTTTCATCCAACTTGTTCTTCATTTTCTCACTCCCTTCTACCCATCTTTTCAACTTTGCAATTAGCTTTCGCCTTTTCGACTGAGCATCGCTGTCTCTCGTGAAGCCTAAACATGAGTCACCATGGCCTAATCTTGATCTGCTTGTGATTTCATTATCTGATCTATACTCTGCAATCTCATCCGCATGATGGTCGTTTTCTTTCATGACTTCGTCTTGTTCTGTATTTCTTCTCGTTAGCTCGTGCCTTAAGCATGCATTGCACCACCTCAGATATATCAATTCTTTAGTTTCAGCTGCCCTGTCCTTGTGAAGTTGTTCTACTTCATTTGCTAATCGATTGTAGTTCTCTAGGGCTGTCTCTTCCCCTTCAATCTGCACCAATGATTTAACCTCGTTAGTCATGTAAAGACGATTATGCTTATTAAATAGAAATTGTTGCTTTTCCAATAGCTATCTAACAATTAGATTTGTCTTCTACCTAGTGTAATTAATTTTGTTTTCACTTCTTCTTTTCCTGTCCATCTGCACTAGACAATGACGATCCAGCCCAGTTAAGTACTATGCACCAAACATGCAATTAATTTTGTTTTCACTTCTTCTTTTCTTGTCCCTTCGGACGCTGCACTAGATAATTGGATTGACAATCCAGTCCAGTCACTAAACAATTGGATTGACAATCCAGTCCAGTTAAGTACTATGTACCAAACTTGTCAAAGTGTAAAAGTGTGAGTGCGCGCTGTAAAGGAAAGGTAAAAGATGTTTAACCTTTGAAGCAGGTGATTTTTCTGCCGACTTGCTTAAAAGATCAATTCTCTCTCCTTGCAACAGCTCTGAAGCTATTTTCAGCTCCCTGATTTCATCAGCCATATTCTTGATCCAAATATCCTTCATTTCTAGCTCTTTTCGAGATCTCGAAATCTGTGTTTCTTTGGCTACAATTTGCAAGTTTTGCTTTTTCAGGACATGGTATTGTTCTTTATTTCGTCTCAAAATTTTCTTTGCCCTCTTATGAAGCAAAGCATTTTCTGATCTCCAAAACTCAAGCAGCCCCATAATCTTCGAGCATTCAATCACCATAAGTTCAAATCTCTGAATTTCTGCCTCCAATAATGAAATCTCCCTCGTGGAAAACTCGACTCTCGTTATTTCCAATAGTAATTTGTTTTGAAGCTCCATTAGCACCATTTCTCCCTCTTTCAAGTTTTGATAACGAAGAAAACGCATATTTAGATCTTGTATTTGGCTTCTTAACCCGGATATTTCTTCTTGCGTATGCAGAAACTCTATCGAATTCTCATAACAGGCTTCTGTAAAGGCATGATCAGACTCCACACAAGGGAGAGATGCTGAATCAACGCTGTGAAAACTCTGTTCATCATCTCTATACATTTCTTTAGGGTCAGTTTGTACAGAATTTTCTGGGATTTCTGATAATGATGGAGCTTTCGAAACAATATATTTTCTGCCTGCAATCTTTGCAAAAACAATACCAATTACAGTAATAGCTACTGGAATTCCAGCTTTCACAAGAACTGGTTTCATAGCCTCCACCTTACTGGTCGAGCTCTCCATGTTTTTCAACAAAATTAAGGATCCAGTAGCTTTAGATCTTCCGATACAACTGAACCGAGTTGACAAAAGGGATTTATGTAGCCGACCTTAAATTTATTGAGAACAAGGCTTGGTTTATAACATTGGTGCTAATATGAATGGAGTATCGAGTTTTGTATAGTTTTTTGGTTTGATGGCACACCATGATGAGGGGATTTATTTACATAAAATAGCTTTTCTTAGATTCTTTACTTTGTGTTTTCTTTAAGCTTTCTTTTGATTAGAGAAACTGAGTCTTTTGCTTCAATAATGAACGAAGGCATGCATTTGATAACCAAAGGCTTCTTTTTCCCTTCCGCCTGCCTTTTGGAATCTGATTGAGTGAATAAGTTTTATTTGGCATTGGAGGACTATATGCTTTACCCCTGGTTCGATGTTGATTACTTGAGAATCACTCCTCTAGCCCCACTAGTTTTCAACCATACATCCTAAAAAAAAAAAAACTTTCACAATTTCTTGTAACTTTTTTCCACTTTTTAGCCACACATTCAAAAATAAATAACATATTTTTGCAGTTTCTTGCAAAATTTCTCTACTTTATAGTCACACATTCAAATAATTACTTCTCAAGAAATCGTTTTATCAAACAAGCGCTTATTTCTTAGTTGACCATGGTTCGATATTAAAGTAAATATCCTAGTATGGTATTCAACTCGAAAATCCTTGGGCACTAAATTTTAGTGCATTGTGCTCGATACAGTATTGAATGTCGAACAAAAAAAATTATTTTAATAGATTATAGATCTAAACGCGACTTTAGCAATTATTGATGTCAAGTAATCAAATGATTAATTCCAAAAAAAAGAAAAAAAAATATGGCTTAAACAAGATTTAAGCTATGATTTTGGAACAAGTTAAATATGGTGATGAAATAAAATAAATGCAAAATGGAATATATAAATATATTTAAATTTTGTATTCTTTTATTAAAAAATGATCTACTAAGCATATGTAATATGGCACATCAATTCATATCTTAAAATTCACTATAAATTTATTTATTACCATGTCACGATTTAGTAGACCGTTTCTCTTCTTGTATTAGTCAATATTTTATAATTTTGAACTGCTTTTTTTGGGCCTTAAACTATTCCTGTAGCGTAGGGGAACAAATGATCCCTTCTTTATTTTCGGGAACGTGGCAGTTGAAGTGGTTTTGAAGGGAATTTTAGAGCCAGATTCATAAGTTGTGTCGTATACGAAATAGAGAAGAATGAAAAGATATTAAATACAATAAAGTTAGTTGTACATATATGGTTATCAAAATTCAAGTATTCGATGTAAACAATTTTTAAAATTGATGAATGTAATGTGTCAACTAAGATGTTGTCAACAAAAATTGTACAAGTAGTATGACTCTTTTAAATATACGAGTAAACTCTCATTTTTTGAATTGTTTCCTTTTAAGTAAATTACTTATTTTGAAACAGTTTTAAAAATAAATTATAAGCTACTTATAAGGTCCTTTTTATGAACCTTTAAGCCCTTGTTTGGTGCACATTTTTTCAAAAATGAGAATGAAAAATTCTACCGTTATATAGTGAACATGGCCAACTTTGACAACCATTTTTGACTATTGCCTGAATGAAAAAATTTGTGAAAATACAATGTTTTGTTCTATGCCAGATTTTTAAAAAAAAAGACAGGTATGACATTTTAAGTGCCAAAAGACGGCTGACTTTTGTATTTTCAAATATTGCAGCTACGTCACCGTAGCATTTACTGTTGCAACTAGCCGAGCGGCTTGTCGGCTCGACAGGTAAAAAAGTGGCTCGTTAGCTGCTCGGACTAGCCAAAAGACGAGCTCGAGCCCGTTCAACCCCTTTTTTGACGAGTGGCTCGTCCAAAATCAATGGTTTATATATTTTTTTTAAAGGCTTTTCTTAATTAAAAAAAAAAAAAGACGAGCTCGCGAGCTGATCTCGACCCGTTAGTTACAAACGAGTACGAGCCGAGCTCGTGGGTATAAGGGTCGAGGACGCTCTGCTCGGCCTATTGCCACTCCTAGCTGCCACAATAGTAATTTTTATTAAAAATGAGGAATTAATGTGCATCAAACAGAGTAAAGTGGATTCTTGTCAGCTGAATCATGTTTCGCAATTCAGTTCCACGTTGGCGGGTGGCAATCGATTATCAGAACAACACTCCGACTACTGAGTGCACCATATATTCCTAATACTGTCCACATGTCACTTATTCATTAGTACCATTTCTAACCCACATGCCATCGATCCTCCAAAAAACCCTCGAAACCCCACGTCATTAAATCATGTTCAGGTTATGTTATGGGTACAACACAAAGGTGTCTTGGGCACATGGAGGCCTGAGGTGTCTGGATTATGGACACATGGAGGCACCCCCGGCCCCTAACAGGGGCCNAGGAATTAATGTGCATCAAACAGAGTAAAGTGGATTCTTGTCAGCTGAATCATGTTTCGCAATTCAGTTCCACGTTGGCGGGTGGCAATCGATTATCAGAACAACACTCCGACTACTGAGTGCACCATATATTCCTAATACTGTCCACATGTCACTTATTCATTAGTACCATTTCTAACCCACATGCCATCGATCCTCCAAAAAACCCTCGAAACCCCACGTCATTAAATCATGTTCAGGTTATGTTATGGGTACAACACAAAGGTGTCTTGGGCACATGGAGGCCTGAGGTGTCTGGATTATGGACACATGGAGGCACCCCCGGCCCCTAACAGGGGCCTGTGTGTCCATTATGACACTATTATTCCCATCCTCTTCTCCCTCCCATTTCTCTTGCGCCTCCCACCCACCCACCCACCCACCCGTCGAATCTATACACACAGAATCTGTA
>CAIGRL010305181.1:0-11141 GCA_903798325.1 Fraxinus xanthoxyloides
CTTTCTTGGCCAAACTAGAATCTAACATATTCCTATATATAGGCCAAATCCTAGCTGTTTTTGTGATTTGTGCATTAGAGTGAAGAATGTGGCTGCTTTGAGAGGAACAAAATGGTGCCATGTGAAGAAAAAGTGGCTACTACTTTTGTGCCTTCTTTCTCATAGTTTTTCTTCTTGTCTTATAACTACAAATCTACACTGTTATCTTGTCCTTTTTGTTTGAGATTGAGAAGCAATCGAGGTGAATATATTGGTTGTGGGTTGGAGTCGTTGGATTGGTAGTTTAACAGAAAAATGTAACGTGAAACTGAGCCCAAAAATCATCATCTCAAAGATCTTGGAGTGAGCCTCCACGACTATTGGTATCTGAGCTTCAAAGTGGTGGATTTGGCTCAAAAATCTAACAAAAAAGACCAGAAAAGTGGCAAAATCAAAGCAGAAAACAGATTGAAAAAAAATAGAAAACTTAGAAAAAAAACCATGTTATTTGAGCATTTCCAGCCAAACTAGAAGGAGTTTGGTGAAACAGAGACCACCGGCATGACTGCAGACCGAGAGGTCTCGACGACTGTACGTGCAGCATTTTTCAACAACGGCGTCTTCAAGTAGTTTGTTCCTGAAATTTTAGTATTGTTATTTTTCCATTTCAGGTTATATAGTGGAATCTGGATGATTTTGTCATTTGTACATTTGGGATTCGATCATGTTTAATTAATTGCGACAGTTGCAGGAGCTTTAGGGCGAATAGTGGTGGCTTTAAAGCTTGGTAAATTTGCATATCTCATTTTTTTTTTTACAGACTCAGATTGGTCCACTTTGGTATATTGACTTATCCCATTTAAATTTCAACGTTAGCGGCTCATCGTATAGGGTGACATTAGGGTTTCGGTTACCATGTGAGGTAGTCATTGCTTGTGCTAGAATTTAGAAATTATTTGTCACATTTGAAGTGTTGGTTTTGTTGATAATTATTTTTTGTGTTTTAATTGTCGTTTAATCACTGTGTAAGACTGCACTGCGTGAATATTTGATTTTTTTCTTGACAAACCTCCGTGTTGCATTGATTATTCTATTAGAAAACCTGAACTTGACCCATTTTAATATTCCCTTGAAACTAAAATCTCGAATCTCACGAGATCTTGAAAATCTAAAACGGTGTATATTGCAGCCTTAGAATTACTTTGTGTGACCTATTTGTACACTTTGGTTATTTTATTTTTCAAAATTTCTTCACATCTCGAAATTTAAATTTTTAATGGAAAAGGCGATTTTTCAATTTGTCAATAAAAGATGAGGGGAATTTTGGTTCACTAAAAAGTTTCAAAAACCACAGAAGACAATTTTCCCACTGATTTGACAAAAGCACAAAAAGAAAAATATGATGAACTTGCTTACACTTTAATTTCTTACACCTATTTGACACTGTTTTTAGAAAAGTGGCAAACTTGCTACCACAAAAGAACTTTGAAAAAGTTAGAAGACTTATATTTGTTTAAATCAACTCCAATAAGTTGTATCTACTCGAAAGATTTTTTTCAATTTTAAAATGGATCCTTTAGAAGATCTTGACGACAATCTGGATATTTTTAACAAACTTATTCAAGATATCGTTATCTGTGACGAGAATGTGTTTGAAACATATAATGCCATTATTTTGCTTAATTCTATGCATGATTTATATAGAGAGGTTTAGAATGTGATTAAGTATGGTAGGGACACTTTAATACTTGAGACTATCATTGATCCTCTTAGAAGTAAAGAGATAGAGATTAAGACTAAAAAAGAGGATAAAAGGAGTGATGAGTTACATATGATGAGGAGCACAATGATGTTTAAGCAGATAAGTTTGGGTAGAGCTCAAGGTAGTAGTGACTCAAGTGATGCGAGCGATGAGAAGAAAGAGCAAAGGTTGGGACAAGTCCAATAGTAAGCGATGTTATAGTTGTGGTAAGTCTGGACACTTTGTGAGAGACTATTCCTAGAATAAAGATAAGCATAAGGGTAAGATGAGATGTAGAGAGAATGTGGCTATAGGTTCGAGTGATGATTCTAGTGAGGTTTATTGAGAGTAAACTTAGTTACTACATGTGCATCCGTGTGTAATCATTTCTATATGTATGTGATTACTTAATTTAGTTGCATGGCTACATGACATTTTAATATGTTTGATATGTGCACTTGCATGAATTTAAAAGCAATTAGATTACTTGGTGTAATGTGTTTGCATGTAGTGGGTTGTGATGTATTAGCAATAAGTGTGTTGTGTATCTATTGGTGATATGAAGTATAGATGTCTAAACGTACATTGGTGGCATGTATCGGGAATATGGAATGTGACATTTGGATCACAAATACAAATGTGATTAAATGTTGGAATCTTTTATCTAAGAAGACCCTGATTATGTGAAGTGTGAGAGAGACTATTCTATCACTTCTGTTAGGTAAAGACCCATTATTCACTTGGTTGGGAGAAGTGATGTGGTGATAGAGGATTATCCCATGAACTTAAGATCTATTTTGGTTAACCAATTAGACATGAATTAAGTAATTAGTTTAATGAGCGATGAGAGGATATATGTGTTCGAGAGGTGTGAGCAACACAGAACGAGATATGATGATTATGATGAGATCTTTTTGTGAGGTCATTTATGCATCTGTTGCATATATGTTGGCCGTTTGATTGATTAACTTAGTGCCATGAGGTTCTTTGCTAATGTGTTTGAAAAGATCTATATGATCATATATTACATCTTCATCACATATTTATTTGTTTTTGGATTGGTTACTGAGATTACCTATTTTCTACTTGGGTATTTTTTTTTACTTTATCTCTGATGAGTATATGAAACAGGTATGGTATATATTTCGGGTCTAAAACACGAGGCAAGATCTATGATCCGAATTTTATGTGTTGCCTTGATAATGCAAGTATTAACGTTGTGTTTTGATTACTTGTAGGTTGATTGGGCATCAAGGTGGAGATTTTTTTATGCTCAATAAATCTCGGGCTTTGATGTATAACATTGGAATATAATTTCATAGGTCTCAGGCCAATGATGAATGGATTATCAACAACCAAGTTCAAAAGGTCGACCAAAAACAACATGAACCGTTGGAAGTAGTTTAAGAAATTAATATTACTCACGGCTCATAAATTCATCTAATAGATGGCTTTTGATTCTAGCCCATTTATACCTTTCTTAGCCCAACTATAATCTAACATATTCCTATATATAGGCTACTAACCCTAGCCATTTTTGTGGTGTGTGGTTTGTGCATTAGAGTGAAAAATGTAGCTGCTTTGAGAGGAAGAAAACCGGTTGCCATAGTGAAGAAAAAGTGGTTGCTTCCTTTGTGTATTTGGTCTCATCTTGTGCCTTCTTTTTCGTTGTTTTTCTTCTTGCCTCTGTGGCTACAAATCTACACTATTATCTTGTCCTTTTTTGGTGAGATTGAGAAACCACTAAGGTGATTATATTGGTGTTTGGTAGAAAAAAGTAATGTGAAACTGAGCCCAAAAATTACCGTTCCGAAGATCTTGGAGCGAGCTTCCGCGATAGGTTTATATTTTTATAATTAGTCTATTTGAAATTTATCTCTTAACAATTCTCACCACCACCTATGAAACTCTAGCTGCATTGCGATTCATCATCTCCCAACACATTATTGACCGGTAGGAGCGGACCCAACATTGAAGTTCAGCCCGGGCAATCGTTGATCGGTCAACGTCGACAATCAGCAATCGTAAGGGCGAGATCGTTTATTAATATTTAAAACTTAATATATATTATTATGTTAACAATAGTATCAAACTCAGCAAATGCCCTAATGGTAAGGATTCCAATAATCTTTGAGGATAGTCACGATTTCGACTCCCCTCTGTATTGTCATTAATTTTGGTAAAAATTGTAAAATGGTAAAAATTGGAGATAACTAAAAATATATGAATTGCAAATTAGGGAATCGAACCAGAGACATCTCATAAGAAATGCAACCTCTAACCAACTCAAATGAAGGAGGCGTTTGAAAATGAAATGAAATAACAGCTTTAGCTAAAACATTTATCTATTGAAAAAAAAAAAGAGTTCCCGACGGATCCAACGGGAGGCCGTGGGGGCTGGCTGAGTGCTTGGTCTGCCCTGTCGACCGGCACAACCTCTTATTCCTCCCACCACAAAGTGGAAAAACACGGATATCCTTTTGAATAGTGCACAAAACCTATTTGATAGTTTGTGGAGGCAATAACTTGTGCAGATGATATTGGTGATGATGAGGTGGGGTAGTGCTCAATTCTTCATTAAAACCAAAAATAAGGTAGAGATTTTGGAGGTGGAAATGGAGGTGATGGTATGATGGAGAAGGCGTCTAACGGTGGTGGTTGTGCAATATGGCAGCTATAGTAATCGACGGCGATGGGCGGGGTAGGTGGTTTGGAGGAATAGTGTTTGTGACTAACTTGAATTGCATTGGTCTTGCATCAGAATGTCTTCTAATAAATAGTTTGACGAGATTTAATCAATTGTCTTCACCGTGAATTATCGTTGAGTAGGTTATCAAAAGATTTCGTGCAATTACTTCTACTACAGAAGATTTCGTGCAATTACTTCTACTACAGAACAGAGTGAATCATCTCGTCTATACATACATACGAAGTTAATGAATGACCGGAATGAGCCAGTATTTTTAAGGAATGAAGAGGTGAGTTTTTAACCCACGTTTTTACACGTACGCCTTATGTATTACATCAAATATACATAAAGAATAATGTTATTCATGGTGAGGACTACCAATAGTCGTCATACGTGACATACATGATACATATGGTAGTTTATTATATAACGCATTAATGTTATGGTAGGAGGACTTGAACACTTGATCGGTCTGCTAAAAAACAATATAGAACCAACTCATTCATGCACGTAAATTATTTGCAGTTGGAAGAAATTATATTATTATATTTCACCATCAAGAAATTTGAAACTGAAACTGCAAAACTATCATCTAACTTAAACTTGGACTTTTAATGCACTAACACGATACAAAAGACAAAATTTTGAACTAATAAACATACAAATTGAAGAGAAAAAAAATCAAATAATGAAGTGATCAAGATGAGACTCCCACACCAAGAAAATCTATGAAGGGGAGATTTTTCTTTTGGATTGATTCCTCTTCTGGGTTCGCAAATGTTTTCCCTGTCTTAGCACCATTTTGCATAAATTCTCCATTGATTATCCCATGTTTTTTACTGACAAAACGACTATCCAAATAACCGAAGGAATTTGCAACAGCAGAATGTCCATGGAATGAACTGCTAGAGCTAAAACTGAACTGATTACTACTTTTTCTTGTAGTAATATCAGCAGCAGAAGATAAATTATACGTCGCCAAAAGGCTTGTACAGGGCGACGACATGTATGAACCAGAGGAGGATGAAAGAGTAAAGATTTTTTCTTCGTTTTTTTTATGGAATTTAAGAATCCCACTGTCCGGGAATCTAGAATTTTTTTGTCCAACAACATAGGAATGAGATTTGGAGTCATTAATTGCAAATTCTTGATAAATTTTCTTACCAGAAATCTTGGATTGTTCTCTTTGTTTTCTGGCCATAATGACATGCCAATGATTCTTAACAGCATTGTCCGTTCTACCTGGAAAAAATCTAGATATAAGTGCCCACTTATTTCCATGTATTCTATGAGCTGTAAGAAGCTTTTCTTCTTCTTCTTCAGTAAATGGCCTTCTGTTTATTCTTGGGTTGAGCTGATTAAACCATCTCAATCTGCAACTTTTACCTGTGCATGTTGAACATATAATTTAAACAAATAAGTATATTCTTTATCTAACATGTTGAGCTTGTAAAAAATATAATATGAGAGGATTCAAATGTGTTGAGTACGACTCTCATCGCATTGAAGACATAACCATTCATCTATCTAATAACTTAAACTTCTACATGAGTTGGGTTCAATAGAATGACATTGTCTAAATATACTGAATCCTTTGAAAGTGGATAGTAACCTCGGAGAGATGATACTAAACATATATTGAACTTTTTTATCTTAAAACTTAAGCTATTAAAAATGGGAGGATCTTGGTTGCACATACGTATATGTACGGATCAGGAAAAAAATACATGAAAGATCTGATATTGAAATTTTCATTATTTGAGGATTGCGAAACTTGAACTCTGACCACTGTATCATAGGGTCTCATTTAAAAATTTTAATTAACTAACATATATATTTTGTGATTATAATATACCTATGTAAAGGTTAGCTGTTATGCAATTTGGATTATGGAAGAAAACAAGGAACCCTAATTTCTAAAACATTAGTAGCTAAAGAATTATCAGAAAATAGAAAATAACATAGTAACATTTATATACATACCTGATCTTCCTTGAAGTTTTTCAGCAATGGAATTCCAATTTTGAGGGCCATATTTCTCAACAAGCTGCCGGAGTTTCTCGTCTTCAGCTGGCCTCCAGTGCCCTCTAGGACAATTCCTTGCTTCATCACTAGAGCCACCTCCTATTTCCTCCATCATGCACCCTGTCAACTGAAAATTTTCTAACCTCAGAAAAATGAAGAAATTATAACACCTACCCCAGCTACTAAATAAACTCTACAGACTACATGTAGGAGAAGAAACAACCTTTTTTTAACTAAAATTGGTTGACGATTAGTTTATTTTATTGTCTCAATTTATTGAAAATAAAGCTTAGTTGTTGACAATAAAAGATCGTTAAATTTTGAAATTCTATTTTAGAACGCGAGACGCATTGAGAAGGGTATTTCAAGTCTTTATATATTGATTATTATTTTTCATATTTAAGCAATACAATTTACTCTTAATCTTTTGCTCATTTGATCTTCCTATAAAATAGATTATACTGAGTATTTTGGGTTCAATACCATACACAATTTTGAAATTTCATCTTCTAAGCGATTAATGGAATTTTACGACAAAAAAATATTGATCTCTGTCTTCATTCTTCATTTGTATTTTTTGTATCTCCAATGCCTCAAAAAAATATAAATGAGAGAATCAATAGCTTCACCAGTAATCTTGTTTCAGAAATAAAGTCTGCATTAGCTTGTCAAGAATCGACATATTAGTATGAAAAAAAAAAATTGCCAAGCAAAACATAATACTGTATTCAGAGGAACATACATATTGAATAAATTTAAATTAGTATACTAAAAAGATTAAACAGAGAAAAAAAGAAGGTTATGAATAACTATAAAATATGCATTAAAAAGGAAGAATAAGATCATAAATATTATATATCAAGAAATAATATATACCTTGAATTCAAAGAGAGGAAGAGGAGGAGGAAAAAAATTAACGTGATCAGTTGTTGAGGGTGGGAAGATTTGAATAACTGTATGGTTTAAAACTGGAAAGCTTACAAGCACATTTCAAGTACGTAATGGGGGGAATTAGAGGCTTGTTATCGTAGATATCTTGGATTATATATAAATAGTCAAACTTGATTGTTAGAAGGGATGAAAAAAATAGTAAAGATTTAATGGGTTTCGTTGACAGTTTCAGCAGATCTTTTCTTTCATCTTTATCCTTTTTTATTCTTTGAAGGGTTATCTCTATGTTTAAAAGTACAAAGAAAAATTGGAATTTTACAAGTAAGAAATATAGTCCGCACATTTAGAAATGTTTATGTGCAACCTTTTTTGAAAAATTTCTATCGAAGGCAAGATAATATGGCACTTTCGATATATTTTAGTAAAACATACTCAAGTTGATAGTAATCAAATATTTTAGAGTTATATTATTTATAGTCAAAGACAACTATAGCTCTCATTCGAGCCAGCTTATTATTTGAGACTTTAATTTTCCATAATTCCGTTGCCTCAAATAACTAGTTACCACATGAGATGACTATTGCAATGATTGACTATGAATGAAATTTTATATTCCTCTAATATTGTTCAATTCTCTTCCTTAAATTATTAAGTAGTCCATCTTTGTAAAGCTATATTTCATTTTTCCTGGCTTGTAAAGATGCCTTGCAATATCATGTGGGACATAGGTTCATGCGACGATAGCCTTTGTTTGAGGCCTATTCTTTTAAATTTTATTTTTTTTCAAATTTATTTTCGACCACACATTCATAATAAGATATTTTCACATGTAAACCGAAAAATCATTATTCCAAAAATTATTAATCCAAAAAAAATAGGGCTCAAACAGATAAGTTTCAAGAATTTTAGTTTTATAAAACTGAGTTTAGTAACATAAATATATCCGAGTCATTTCGTTAAAATTTCCATTAATGTAAGTAAAATATTGACAGACATTTGAGAGCCAAAATGTATGTATTCTTCATACAGATGGCAAGTCAAAAACAAACTTTGAAGGTTTTTAATGCAATGAATATATAAATGTGATTTATTAACTGATTGATTATTCCATACCCCACGAAATCAAACACTTCTCGAAAAGTATTTTTTCTAAAATAAGCTTATCCATTAACATCATCTTTTATCAGTTAAACAAGAAATCTCCAGTAGTAGGTGAAAAATCAGTATCTCTAAACCTTAATTGAGCAATGGTAAACTGGTGATGTGCTTGTTCACTTAGAATATGTCTAATCAAAGATTCAAACTAATGAAACCCCTTCGGGGGTGGTTGAGTTGGTAGAACAAGTGAACGCAAAGAACGAAGGTCACGAATTCGAATCCCTTGCCAACACTTCCTCGGTCGAACCCATCTCGCCAAATTTGTCTAGTGCAGTTTATCTATCTTGTGTGGTTTGCGGGCTACTGCACATGGAGCGAAGTTTATCCAGTACACATTCAAGGGTAGCGGCTGCAGGTTCCTACGTCAAAAAATAAATAAATAAATAAATAATAATCAAACTATCGGAGTTTTTCTAATAATAAACTGAATAAACTTCATGGAATCAATAAATATATGTATGCATATAAACATTTTGAGCATTGCGACGGAAAAATTCGTTGCTAATACGTATGTACTCTAAAATTTGTCTCTAGGATTCTCGTCGCTAAGTAAAATTTTAAATCTGTTAACTTAAAGCTGGGACTTTGGTTGCTGGATTTCCATCTCTAATGATTCACATATAATTTTTTGTTTTGTTTGTAATCGACCCTTATTCAATTTGAAGTCAAAGTCAACAATTAATTTTTATCACAGATTTTCTCGACTTTTATCAAAATTTACTAAAAATATGATTTTAATCTATAATCAAACATGGGCTATATAACAAGAAACCCTAACCAATATATAGGTTTACCTTTGATGAACCATGCATTGAGAGGTTTGGAGTAGCTTTCAAGAAAATGTAAATTGTAAAGCAATTCATTTACTTGCAGAGCTGAAAATTGATATGCATCTCTCCACAATGTCTTTATAAATAGTGAAAACTATAATATGCCTCCATCTCACCTTTCTAAGAAACCATATTAGCAACACATTAACAAACACTGATAAACCTCAACAAACAAACTTTGAATAATCCCATTCGTCTCTTCGCCATAATTCACATTATATTTTTTTTTTTTATGAGTTTAGCCTATTAAAGAGAACAAGTAAATATAAAAGAGCAATGCTAGGAGTACATAATTTATGTACATAATGATGTATATAACTCTCACATGGGGTGTGACCATCACACGAGTGGATTCCACCCCATGTGAGAGTTAATGTACAAAAATTATGTACAACAAAAATAATCCAATATAAAATACTTTAAAGAGTATATAAAGTAAGACTTCCAGCATACAAACATAAAAACAAGAAAATAAACAACCAATGACCTTTGGATTTACGTCTAGTTATAACTAGGTTACAAGGATTCTTCATCTCAGTGGCATGTTGGATTTTTGCATTGAAGAGGTGACATACTGATGCAACAAAAGCACAAAATAATGAACGTCACACTAAAAACTCGTTGGTTTTAAGAATGCACGAGAGTTTGGGGATCAAAACTTCGTTGATTTTTGTGGAATATCCTAAATTTGGTATAGTTTCGAAAGAAAATTCAATTTTATTGATAAAAACACAAAATTCATCAAAGCTTTAAATTCAAAACTTCTACCATAAACACATGCAATGAAATCGTGAACACTCAAGTGAAATTCAATTCACGTAATATTTATCTATGGAATTGAGTTTAAATTTTGTAAATATATATTCCTACGAAAGAAAAAAACTTTATTTTCATCAAATTAAATATCATAATTTACCTGGTACATCCTAACTTGTACCTAATGCCCATATTTGATGGGAAATGGGTAACCTATGAAAAGGAAGAGAAATTACTAATTTGTTACTTAAAAAATAATAAAATTTCACAAACCGAATTAAAGCGTAGAAATTATATTCGCCGTGGTTATTGACCATGTTAATTGTTAAGGCATACTAGGTTTACTATGTAACTGATTCAGCCAGGATCATTTGTCAAAATCCAAATTTAAATAAAACATTCTTATGTAATAAATTCATTCATAAATTAATATAATTTAATATAATTTAATCTCTATTCTTTTCTTAAGATAGTAATAAGTTTAAATAGTACATAGTTAGTTATGAATGCAATAATAAATTATGAATTTAATGTTTATGTCTTGCATTGCTAATATTTTTTTCCTTTATACAATAATTACGATTTATGAATTTGTATTTGTATTTTTATTAAGAATAAATAAATGTAGGTATCGTCTTTAATGATCTCTTGTATTTTATAGAAAATAATTTATTTTTTTCTGTATAAACAGAGTCATAAGATAGTTGTTTCAAGTTTTTTAATTTGTCAGTCAAATATTAAGAATAATATGGGCTAATGTATAATAATATTTTGTTTGAAATTTTTGTAAAAGGTGTATCTATGCATTCCTAAATTTATGTTTACGTACTACATTTTACACTATGCTAAATATATTCATACCATGATTTCTTATTTTCTTATAATCACGACACATTTTAATTGTATGGAAGGTCCATAATCTTTACTAATTGTCAAGTTTATGTTCCTAACTTTTTTTGTTCTATTTTTATATTTTTGTCCACAAATTTTACATCTTGTTACTAATTTTTCTTCCCAAAATTCCGCTAAGAGAGAATAAAACTACTTATAGGATTCCCAAGAAATTCTTCGA
>CAIGRL010305182.1:0-11066 GCA_903798325.1 Fraxinus xanthoxyloides
TAGATAAAAAATTAAATTTCAATCGATACCAAACATGATTTAAAAAAAAAAAAAAAAAAAGTTTTTCTCAAAAGTTGGGAGGGGCACGTGCCCCTCAGGACCTCCCCCGGGCTCCGCCCATGATTATTCCACGTAGATTAGTGCAATGTGTTTTATTAAGTCAAAGAGAAAGATCGAATAATAATGAAGTGATGATAGTATTGGTTTTGGATGAATCTAATATCCCCAAATGTATTTCTATTTGGGTTTTAATATGGTTCTAATTAGAGTGATTAATATAATAAGTGCATATTACATTCTTAAAAGATTTCAAGGTAGTTAACATATAAAACAAATTTCAAAGCTCTCTCTAAGTGCAATTAAGAATGATTTGTGCTCAATTTATTCAAAACTCGAGCATAGAATAATGAAGTTCTTGTAATAATTGAACTTTCTAGAATTATCACAGATTGATTCAAATGTTGATTCTGGATAGACACAATTTTATCATCGGATAAGAATCATATGATTCGAGTTAAACTACATAGTCATGCATAATAAAACTTCAAATCATTAATTTTTGTCGATTTTTTTTTCAAATTTTCTTTTTCTAATCCAAAATTACACTAAACACATACAATACAAATCATCAGACTAAAGAAAACCTAAATTTATCACCTCCAAACTTAATTTCTACATTATCTTCGATATGATACTATAAAGCCCAAAGTACAGAAATTAAATAAAAAGAATAAATTTTAAGCTCGTTGGATAATGTTGTACGATGGAATTAGCGTGCTGCTTAAAGACTCTAGAGGGATCTCTAGCTATTTATGACAATTTTTCCTACAATAATGATTATAAGTAACATTAGTAACAATTAATAAACAATCATAACCAAGATCAAAGCATAATTCAAATATGAGAAGGAAGGGGAGAATCTTGTAGATTCGAAGTTAAAGCTTAAATATTTTTGGGGTTTTCAGGAGTCGAACCCTGACCCGTGAAGTTTTCAACTTCTTTTTTAAACCTAGAGAAACACGCCCAATTATCAAATGCAGTCCTATAATCTAGATGACATGTATTTACTAAAATTAAATAGTTACAGGTCACAAGAATGTGTTACTTCTCATTAAGTTCTTGGTTTATAGTCTAGAGTTCGACTTTAATCAAGTATTGATCATTATAGATCAAGAGGGGAAGTGTCGACCTTGCACTCTTCGTAATTTCCAACATTGCGGCCTTCCTTTGCTCTCCAATATTTAATTCCCAATTTTCATCTCTATCAAGAGGTCCACCAAATTCTAGTTTTCTATTCTAACTGCTTTGTTGAACAAGTGGATCATCTTTATCAGCACAATTGTACTCCTCAAAATTTGATGGTTGCTTGGATGGGGCCTAAATTCCGAACTTTTTGTTCATCCTCCATTCCTAGGATTAGCTCAAATTTCTTCATATGAGTCAAGGTTTGATCAGTTGCTAACAAATGCCGACCTAATATTATTGAATTATCTTGGTCTTCTTCTATATCAAGAATAATGAAGTCCATCGAAATATTAAATTTTTAGGCTTGATGAGTACATCTTCAGCATTGTCTCTTAGATGTTTATACTTCTATTGGCCAGCTGTAGTGATAATGTTATCTCTTTCATTTCTTCGACTCCCAATTCCCTGTGTACAAATAAATGCACTAAATTAATACTAGCAATTATATTTGAAAGTTATTAGGTCGACCCTAAAATCACTTAGAAAGGTGTGAATAGGTGAATAATGCGGGATTAAAATTAATTAATATTACAACAAATCACAATAATTAATTAATCTATATCCAACTTGTGGTTGATTAATCTCAAGAATTAAAAGGTTAATCTCAATGTCTGGATGTGATCTTGGATCTTGAATTGATGTTAAGAAGATGTAAAATAATTATCAACCTCTTACAAAAAATATACTGGCACTGGGTATTTATAATAAGAGGTATTTAGGTAATATAGGACAGATAGAACTCTTGAAAATCGTGAATTAGAGTTTCAATTATAACACCGTCGCTCACTTCTCGCTCAAGGGATGGATGAGTGATAATTATTCTATTTTTTTTTTTCGCTCAAGTATCAACTAGATGATAGACTAGCGTAAATTTGGAGACTCTTTCTCCTTATTTCATAACTGAACTCAAAGAATCATAATTCATCTATACAACCTTCCAAAAGACACCTTAACTTTTACAATTTTTTTATAACAATCATATTATTTTATAATTATCCTCTTGTCTAAAGAATTGCCAATACAAAAAATCCTAACAATTTTTCCATTTGACATTTTGTGACAAAAGTATACACTACAAGTCAAGGATGTAAAAACAAACTAATCTATCCAAACTCAAACTGAATGTCCGTCTCTTGCATTCTTTGAAACCTATTTCTTGAATCAATAACTCAAATACCAAGTGTAAAAGTACATAATACAAAAAATATAATAATTGAAACAGACTATCATAAATATGCTAGCTAGATTGAGAAGTAATACTAATTTTAATCAAAACATCAATTGAAACATTAATATCATAAAATATCAAAACTCAAAAAAGCTAAACATGAAATATTATCATGAAATAATATCATCTTTGCCTTACTGTAAACTCTCTCTAAATTAAAATTAAAATGCATAAAATTAAATTACTGAAATTAAAATGTTATCATCTCTCTCTCTCTTTTTATCACAAATGACGAAAGGAACTATATCAACAATATACAATAACTCAAAGATATGGTTGATAGCATACATAAGCATAATCAATGATTAGTAAACTTTCCCACGTACTTAGTTCAAGTCTAAATGGAGTAAATTGTATAAATGACTAATGTGTGTAAAGTACCATTAATTTCTTGTGATCAAGATTCCAAATCTTAAACTTGTAAGAAATGACATGCTAAATATCACTGTTAAATAAGACTATTCCCTTACTAATGAAAGTCAAACCAATGATGCATATTATGACTTATAAATAAAGCTCATTCTTCATGTATATTAATTTTTTTTCCCCCTAACTTTGAGCATATATACATTTTCACACAATTTATATTTTACTTTTTAAGCTCATCATTTTCACTTCAATTTTTTTTAAATCTTATGTGTAGGCTCTTCTCCATGAAGCGACTAAGTTGACCCTTATAACGAGTTTTGAACCGATGACTCCAAGTCAGTTGACCATAGGGCATCAGGTTATGAGAAAACCCTAGTCACATAGGTTCCGAAAAATAATATAAGATAAAGCATTTTTTTTATTTAAGAGGATATAGTAGAGTTTAGGTCTACTAAATTAAGGTCAATACTTGTTTAATGTTACCTTAGTAGCTAATGATAGCTATCCTAAATCTCACACACGTGGTCAAGACTTACTTACAAAATCATTGTGAACAAAGTAATGGAAAATATTCTACAACACATAGGTTAAACTCATACTTTGTCACAACTCACAGATTCAAGTAAATTATATATCATGCTGTAGTAAAAAAAATTCTCTTTTTTTATTTTTCAATTTTTCAAATATATACTAAAAAAAATCAAACTATCTATAAAAAAAAAAACAAACAGAAAAAAAATGAAATGCATGCAACAATAAATGAATCACAACTAAAAAGTATAAGCATGCATCAAAAACACTTAATTAGTTAGGTATACAAACACTCTTATCTTTAAGAACATCGTGATCAATTTCTAAGTTTTTCAGATAATTCTTTTTAACCCAAACTTATCTAGTGGAAGACTTATTCCGAGTCAACTATGTCATTAACCCGGTCAAATGACTCACTTGATTAGTGAGGAAATCAATTCGGGCATCAAAATCCTGATTTCTAATTCTAGTGAAATTTCGATTTCTATTTCTATTAAGAAATTTATGGCATCTAGGCATTATATGTCCTAACTCACCATATTTGAAACAAGTAGGGATAAACGTAGGTCCAAAGTTATGTGGTTGATGATATCCATTCCTAGGTTGGTAGGTCCTATGCTATCTAGCAGGTTTTTGTCCTACGATACACTTGCTCTGGAGTTCAAGATTAGGAACATACATAAGCTGGTTGGTGGAAGGGATAAAAATGGGTTTGGAAGTACAATACATATTTTGGTTGGTTTGCTTATATCCTAAACCTACATGTTCCCATTGGGCTTGTTCAACCCCAAAAGACTGTCTAGTTTCTGAGATCTACTAGATAAAGTAAGAAGTTGAGACTTGAAATATTCAAGTTCTCTTGGAAGATTCTTATCCTACATCTCTAATTTATCATTCTCAATGGTCAGCCCACTAACTCTCGTAGAGGACTTCTCAAGTTCACTTGTAAGATCCTAAATCTTAGACTCTAGAGATTGATTCACATTATCTAGTTTATTGAGGCACAAGGTAGACTCATGAAGGTCAGCTAGAAGTTTCTCTCTAACTAGCTCAAATTCATTGACTTTCTTGAGCATGACTTTATTCACCTTCTTAATCTTAAGACTCTTTTCAAATAATTATTGATAAGCCTCACGAATCTCTTCATCATCTTTAGAATCTTCCTCAGGGTGCTCACTACTATATACTTCCTCAACCTTCCCAATATCCTTATCAGGTTCACTCCTAATCCTAGAAGTAAAGGCTATAAACTTGCCACTTTCTGCATGAGTGGACTGTATAATATCCCAAATCTCTTTAGCAACCTCACACATAGATACACACCTAAATTCTTCTAGTGACACAGTCATATATAAAGCATGTAAAACCTTACTATTCAAATTACACTCATCTAAATTAGTCTTTGACCAATTAGCTGTAGGGATGAAGGTGACAACATCATTAATAATGCTAGAAGGGGCAGTCCAACCATTCACTATACTCAACCAAATATGTTCATCCATCAATTTCAGGAAGGCTTTAATTCTAACTTTCCAATAGGCGTAGTTGTTGCCATCAAAATATGGCGGGACTAAAAATGAGCTACTCATCTAGAACACTAAGGTTAAGACTCGAATTTAGGCTTTGATACTACTTAAAAGTTACTAGTTTGACCCTATAATTACCTAGAGGGGGTGAATATGTGAATAATGTGGAATTAAAAATTATCGTTGATTAATACTGCAAAAAGTCACAACAATTAATTAATCTAGATCCAGATCACGTGAATTAACTACGCTATGTTGAATTGTCGGCTTGTATGAAATCAATAATATAAAGAATACAAAGAATTGATGACAGAAAATTTTTTAACTGGATAAAAAAACTCTAGGACCAAACCAGTAGTTTTCACTACAGACAATACGAACTTACAGTATGATCCAACCTAAAAAATCTACTAGAATCGCTGATCTAATCTTGCAATCTCTAAGACCCGCTGTAACATGCTTCACTCACACCTGCTCCCGATCTTCTATAATTGTCTATTTCCTGTGGATTGCCAAGAACACCTTGTTCTTGTATTCTTCTCGTGCTTCTGGCCCAACCTCCCTTAATATTTAGTCACCTATGAAAGCTATTGAGAATGTATCTTCTTGATTATATCTAGAAAGTTGGTATTTTTGATTATTTGACTTTGATGTTTTTCACAACTTGTGGTTGATTTGATCTCAAGAATCAAAGGATTAATCTTAATGTCCGGATGTGTTCTTGCATCTTGGATTGATGTTATGAAATGTAAAATAATTATCAACCACTCACCAAAAACGTATTGGGCATTGGTTATTTATAATAAGAGGTATTTAGGTAGTATATGATAGATAAAACTTTTGAAAATCGTGAACTAGGATTTCACGTATAACACTGTCGCTCAAGCACCAGGCGAGCGAAAGGTGTGTTGCTTGAGTGATAGGAGGGCGACAATGATTCTGTTTTTTTTGCTAAAGCTTTAGCCAAGCTACATGCTAGCGTAAATTTGATGACTCTTTCTCCTTGTTCTATACTCGAACCCAAAGACTCCTAATTTATCTATACAACTCTTTAAAAGACCCATTGACTTTTACAACTCTTTTATAACAATTATATTCTTTTATAATAATCATTTTGTCTAAAGAATTGCCAATACACCAAATCCTAATAGTATTACATAAAACAGTAAAAGAACAAGCTTTTCCCAATTGAAATAGGAAAATTTAAACTCATTGGCTTTTGTAATTTGAGAGACAATTTATTTTGTAATCTTATATTGCTCTCCTATGTCTGCTGTACTTTTTCAAATTCTAATGTTTGTTTGACACACATTCTTTCAAAATTCATTTTCAACAATACATTTTTCAATAAAATAATATTTTTCATCACATCAATAAATTTTTCTTATTTTTTAACCATATATTTTCCATCATTCACTATTTAAAATACATTATTTCCTCAATAATATTCATCAAACACGCCCGTAGTTTTCTTTTGTTTGTTATCACATCTTTCAAGATCTTGCATACATTGGAATTTATCGTAACACATTTATGAGCTGGATATTGATGTGGAGCTTCTTTAGCACATTGATAAACTTTTTAAAATGTTGATTTAGCTTGTATTTTTATAACCTTTGTGTGAATGGGATGGAAGGCACATATTCTTTGAAAGAAGCAACTACCTTAGCCTGTGGAACATTTGAGTTTTCTTTTAATTTATTGTCTTTTACCTTTTCTGATCCTTCCGCTTGCTCCTTGTCGTCAGCATGCACTTTTTGATTGTTTGTAACAAATTTCTTTATAATTTTAGGAAATTGTAGCCTGCTCCATGTTGTATTTGCTTGAAATGTTTTTCTTTCTAGCCTTTTTCAAAGTCGTTGATAGAATAGAATGTAAATGTATACTCAAATCAAAGTCGTTTCCTTTTATGGTGGATCTTCAATATTTTCATCTTCTAAACACTTATAGCCATCATTTCTTGTTTGAGATTGGTTTCAGTGTCACTTGACAACGTTCAAACGGTCTTTTTTTGAGTACATTGGCTATTTGCTCAATCTAAATTTACAAATTCTTCATTACAATCCTTTAATTTTGGAAGCTCGTCTCAATCCTTTACATGAACTGAGTTGAAACCTCTTCAATTGTACCAATTGCCTCTTCCCATGGAGCTTTCTTTTTGTGCTACTAAAATCCCGCCGATATTCCGAGGTGGTACGTTTGGAGATGATTTTGCATTATCCATGATAAATTTTGACGATTTTCTCCCGCCAGGATTGTTTTCTACCAATATGTGGGCACTGTTCATGGGCTCCATGCGGCCCTGTGACTATAAATCAACACGATGAGCTCTTTATACCTAGGCTTGGCCTAATTTGTGATTGATATGCTAGTGAGATCTTTTGAACTATGGAGGTGAAGACGGACGTACTAGGAAATCCCAAGTTACAAACCCTAATTTGAGATTGATATTCTAGTGAGATCTTCTGAGCTATAGAGGTGAAGATGGACACACTAGGAAATCATAAGTTATAAAACCACATACATTGGTAGCTAGTTGCAAGCTTTATATTGGCCTTATTGATAATTGAGCTCATATGGTGCACCATAATGGGAAATCAGGCCCTATCCACGATTAGATGTACATGTCATGAACCATCTTACATATTGAACATTATTGTTATTGTGTGTTATGCTTCTTACTGTATATTTGCATAGGGTTGAGAGATGCTACCAAAAACACTCAGGTAATCACACTAAGGTATGTTACAATGTGTTATTTTCATCTTGAGGGTAATTAAACTACTTTCATTGTACACCTCTATTTTTTATGGGCCAAGGCATTACATAGAGTTTCAGTTGCATAATTGATGGGGTTGATAGTTGAAGCTCTTAGTACTAAAAGCCATCATATTTTGTAAGACAAACTAGTTACATTTTAATTTATTCAAACTAGTGGAAAAATAAATATAAAAGTTCCATGATTCATTATGGTACAATGTACATAATTTGAGTTCCAACTTTCTACTTGATCAATACATTAAATTCGTTAGGTTTTAGATGTTTTGTAATTGACAATTCTGTTAACAAAAGGACTGAAATTGATATATTGTAAAAGGTCAAATAATAATGTGCAAATAGTTAAAAATTTAGGTATTTAGGTTTAGGGTTTCTAGAATTGGAATAGAAGGAAAAAGGCGCGGATTCTCGCTAGACTGTCGTCAAAGTTTGACTCGAGCTACAAAAATAGAAACATAGTCACTTGACTACCGTCCCACCTTCTCTTGAACGACAGGCTATCACTCTACTGTCGCTGAGCTCTCGACCGAGTGACTAGTTATCCGGGAGAATTTTATTTTGCGATTTAAAGACTTTTTATCCGGCCCATTCATTTCTTAACCTACTATAATGCCAAACACATTTTTATGAAAATTCTTAAGGTTGAACAATTGAGAGAGCTTCATCTGTGAGAGATTCATTCTATTTTATCTTTCAAACTTCATCGTGTGAGATAGTTTTAGTGAGAAAAACGTCATTCCATTAATTTAAATACCATACAACTACTTCCTGCACATCTGTCAGAGTTACTGAAGATCAAAAGAAGTTGACATGAGTTCTTACCTGTGAAGAAAGGGCCTCGTGATCCACGGGAGATAGATAAATTCACAAGGTTTCGAGTGCTACAGGATAGCAGTTTCCACAGAAAGCTTTGGTAACAGCAGCTAAGGATTAGTGCAGGAGAGCATGGGATCCACGGAGAGCTGTAAGAAGTACAGTCGAGAGATCAGATAGTATGTGTCATCTAGTCTGGTAGAGTGTAAATTGTTAAATTTGTTTATAGTAGACTGACTGGCAAAATGTCCAGAGTTTTTCCCAGTTGGGCTTCTCCTCGATCATTCTGGTGTTGATTACTACTTTCGTTATATTGATTGATCATACAAACTGTGGTATTCAAACTTAGAACTAAACTGACTTGTATGAATGATAATCTAGAAAAGAATTAAAAGAGACTTGTTGCTATTTAATTCGTTAATAATTTTAATTCCGTATTATGCACTTATTCACTTCCCTCTAGGTGTTGTTAGGGGCGAACTACACATTCTTCGATTGGTATCAGAGCCTTATATCAATTTTTGACCCTTATTATAGTATTCTAGATGAGTCGTCATTGTCCGTGCCTCCGTACTTTGATGGAAGCAATTATGCTAATTGGAAAGTTCGAATGAGAGATTTCTTTTAAGCTCTGAATCAACGTATTTGGATTAGTGTTTAGAATTGGTGGGCTCCACCTACAATAACTGTTGTAGGTGTAGTTACACCCACTGATATCTTACTGTAGACCAAAACTATTTTGGATGAGTGTAACTAAAACAGTAAGTGTCTTCATGCCCTGTTTATGGCTGTATCCGCTGGGGAGTTTAGACGAGTGTCGATGTGTGAAACTGTTAAGGAAGTTTGGGACATATTAGAAACCACACATGAGGGAAATAAAATGTTCAAAAACTCTAAACTACAGATGTTGACCACTAAGTTTGAAGAGATTAGAATGAAGGACGATGAATTGCTCGATGAATTCTATGCGAAGCTGAATGATATAGTTAAGTCTATCTTTAACTTAGGTGAAAAGATCTCCGAGTCTAAAATTGTTAGAAAAGTCCTAAGATCACTGCTCGAGAGGTTTAGACCTTATAAAAGAGAGTAATGACTTAGATGTTGCTAAGATTGAAGAACTTGTAGGACTACTTCAAACTTATGAACTCATAGTCTCACAACATAAAAAGGTTAAATCCATCGCCACGAACACTATTAGAGAATAGAAGAGCGAGTCCACTAATACTGAGACCCTTAGGGGCGACGAAGTTGCTTATTTCGTTAAAAAACTTCAGAAGGTAATGAGGAATAGGAGAAAGCCTCAGGAGCGAAACAGTAAGGTCTCTATTAAACTCTCGGGAGGTAGACGTGAGAAAAACACCTCTAGGACTCCGTTAAGAAATCTCAATCTATCCAATGCCATGAATGCAAGGGGTATGGTCACATTAGAAGTGAATGTCCTAATTTGAAGAAGAGTTCGGGTAGAGAACGTCGTAAAGCTTTAGTCGTGACCATGAGTGATGAGGAGTCAGATTTCAACTCTCAGAATGAGACATCTGGTGGTGAGGATAAACAAAAATTCATGACCTTTACATCGATTGCTACAATTGAATCTGATCATAAGATTGATAAGGTTGAAAGGGAGGATGAGAGTGAAAAGTCTGAAGAAGAGTTTGATGATGGGACCAATATTCATGAATCTTATCGGGAATTGTTTGAGGAGAGTCTCAAAGTTAACAAGGTCAGCAAAGCCATCTTGAAAATGGTGAACGAGCTTGAACGTTAAAGTGAAAAATTGTTATTCAGGACTCGACTAGAAAATTGAATGAGTTGAAGATGGTTAATGAAAACTTGAAAATTAAACTAAATCATTAACTACTGATCTTGATAAATCTAACGCTCAACTCCAATCATTTATGAGTGGTTCGCAGAAGCGGATAATCTATTTGGGATGAACAAGCCTGCTGGTAATAGGCATGATTTGGGTTATGTGCAGAACGGTGATGCTACCGCTAGTACATCTAGGACCACATTTGTTCATGCCTCCAACATAGCTCGTGAGATTGCTTATCCTAAACCCAAAGATAAACACGCCACATGATTAAGACCTTCTAAATAGCGCAGGGTTAATCATCCTACTTTTCCGCGACAACCTCCAAACAGGTTTGAACCTAGGTTCATTCTTACTTGCCACCACTGTGATGCACTAGAACACACTAGACCTAGGTGTCGTAATCGTGTGATTAGAAGTAAGAATCAAGATTTCACTAGCAATGTTAACTTTCTTTCCAATCAATTTAGCCACTTAACTGAGATGATGACTCGATTAACTCAATTAACTTCTACTTCTAAGAAAGTCTGGGTTAAGAGGAGTGGCCTGGAATGTCATGAAGTAAGGACATTCAAATTTCACCCTAATTTGGCATTTATGTGCATGCATGTGCGGTTCACTGTATCCATTCATTCATTCATGTATGCATGCATGTACATATCACATTTCTTTTTATGTTATTTTTTTTGTTTTTAAATATTGGTTTCAAAAACAAAAAAAAAAAAAAATTTTAAAAATGGGAAAATTAAAAAAATATTTTATTTTT
>CAIGRL010305221.1:0-10322 GCA_903798325.1 Fraxinus xanthoxyloides
TTGAAATACCCATAATAATAATAGCAAAAACTTTGAGTTCATAATGTTATGCACATTTGAAAGATTACACGTATGGTTCAGTGGGAGATTGTTGGAAAATTCTAACATATTTGGGGCTACACGTAATATATTAAAATGTGTGGTGTTATTATATTGGTCAATTAAAGTTACCCACTAAAGATGAATTTTGACCAATGGGTATTAGGTTTCATGGAATTAAAGTGTAAAGACCGGAAGTTTGTTTTAAATTGATGATGGAGCGATTTGAAACAAATGAAAGATAATGAATGATTATTATCTTATGGTTGTATGGGGTCATGGTCCCCAATTTGTTGTGTTCTTCAAGATTGTGGGACCCAGGAAAGATGCGGTCAATATTCACTGTTTGACTCTAGCTTAGATTAAAATTTGATTTTAATTCGAAATAAACATGGTCTAAATCTTGTATAGTAAATAAGTTATTAATACATAATTTACTAATTTTAATATAATTCCAAGTTTGGCATTTTATCAGGAAAGAAAAGTTTGTGTATAATCCGTTGCTTTGGTAAACGCTTACCAAAGTTTTTGTGCGTTTCATTTTATTGGTACAGTGACCTCGGAAATTGGAAAGTGATGTTGAATTATAAAATTGATGATTCTGTTTATTATTAAAAATATGAAACATAAGAATAATATGAAACATAAGAATAACCTAAATAATGTCTCACATAAATAGAATAAATTTGAAGTAATTAAATAAATTTAACTAAGTGGTCAGTGAAATTGTATTATTAGCAGAAGAGGCGATATTTTTACACTCTCTCAATAATATCTTAATTTGTATGAAATTTAATCGATATTGAACTTTTTGAAACGACATCGTCGATTGATTTGAATTCAAATATTACATTGGAATTGAATGAATTCATTTACAAAATATTGAAAATTTTATTATATGAATTTCGTTCTTGAAATTCCTAGATCAAATCACCGATGCACACTAGAGATAGACATTTTAACTGGAATTGAACCTCTTGAACCGACGATTTGTGTTCGGTCATGTAACTAAATGATTTTATTTATAAAATATCCGAAATTTAATGGGTGATTTTGGTTCTTGATGCCTACCTTTAATCAACAGCCTCTACAAGAAGATAGTGGACGAAGTGGACAACGGAGGCGGAAGTGTTAAGAATAAAAAAACAATAACTGTTGTTACAACACAACATAGTAAAATACAGTGCTTTTATTTTTCGTCCCATCAATAAAGCAAAATTTTGTTATTACAAAAAAGCCGACTCTATCTACATGATATTACGAATTAATACAGTACAATAAACATGTCTTTTTTTATATTTGAATAATTTTCTGTAATTATTTTGTCTCGCTATAAGAGCTTTTGGAAGGGGTTGATCTAAGGTAATTTTCTCAAAAAAATAAAATAAAAAATAAAGCTTTGGAAATAGAGCACTACAAGTGATATTACTTTTAGAATTGCTCCTTATAATTTGATAATAAGGACTCATCTAATGAGATGTCAATATTTTATTAATGAGACAGTCGAGTGAAAAAAACATATCTCAAGACGAACAGACAAAACACATCTAAATAACCTTACAAATGTCGTTTTAAAACTATGCTGTCATTGCTATGTTGATTTTAATAAGGTACTTTCAATAATTTAATATTACTTAAATATAAGTAATTTTTGCTTTTTATTTAATGTACACGACGGCACAAAAGTTTAAATTAAATGAAATTCAACTCTTTTGACATGAGTGACGGCTTTGGTAGGCGAGGTGTGAGTAAAGAGAATCCATGTCCATTTTCAAATAGGCCTCATTTGGAATCTAATGATTCCATGTATCAAGTTGCTTATGTCAAATTCCATACTCTCACCCAACTATGAACCATTCCTTTTCTTTTTTAAACTTGTAAATAATTTTAATGATTTTTTAATTTTTAGAGCCTATTTGGGAGATTTCAAAATCCAATTAAAATTAAAAATATAGCTTTTATTAGGTCCCACTTAGTTAATAAAAATCAACAATAACGATTAGTTTTTCAATTTTAATCTCTACCAAACGCCCTCTTAATCTGTAATCCGACCATATTTCGGACATATTTCTATATTTCTCGAACAAACTAACCTATTCAATCCATTTTGAAAGCATTAATTTGAACCACTCCAAATCATTTCAATAGATTTTGTATCGACCCATATTTTTTTGTTTTCTTTATGTATTTTTCATTAAAAACCTAAGTTTTTAACAACTGTATCATTAAAAAAGTAAGTTAAGTGAAGCTCGTGTGACATTTTAATGTCCATATGAATATAACTACCCATTAAATACTCACGTGCAATGAAATTGAAAAGTTAGAGATTTAAATGTTAAAACTGAAGATTGAGGACTCACGTGCCCAATTTTAAATAGCTTGGAGGCGCCAATTGTATAATGTCCATGTAAATTAAAGAGTACTTGTATGTTACAATTGCATCAGAACCCCAACATTTGGAAATTATATCGAGTACCTAATATATTTTTGGTACTTATACCTTCAACGTTATCGTCTGTATCCCAATGGGCAATCTCATCCATGTTAACAAGATATTTTACCATTTATAAACTTTTTCCCTCATTCCGTATCGATAATCCCAAACTTTCATTTACAATAATGTGGAGTCGAACCGAGTGAGCTATCTAGGCTCAACTTCGTCCCATGAGCTTTTTCATTGGCTAGTTAAGTCGGCCTGCAAGCTCTTCGATTTTTTAAGCAATTTTTTAGAAGAGGATAGAAAAATTAAAATAAAAAAAGAATTTTGTTTCGTAATTGAATAAGAAAATAAGGAAAATAAAGCTTTCTCACAAGGTCCACGAGTTTTACTTGTCGACCTCGACTCAATTTATGAACTCACCGAGACATTCATTGACGGAACTCTCACTCGTGCCCACCCGCGAAGCGGGCTAGCGACCAGGGTAGTGACCACTATATTATCTAGGTTGGACATTTTGTTCTAGAGTTGGGTATCGTCTGGTGGTCAACTCTAGGGGTATAGTGGTCTTTCCCCATTTTTACAGTCGCTTCTCTCACATCTGGTTTCAACTAGAGCTAGAGAGAGGGAAGAACAAAACTTCCCCGGTCACAACCGCCAGGTTCTTACCTTTCTTAACGATGTTACTGTACACAGAGAGAGAGAGAGATGTTTAGCTAGTCCAAGATTCTTCCTAATCATACACGTAAGCACGCACGCACGCACGCACAATATTCATAGCATGTCTTTGGTCAACAGAAATACACATCTAAGCTCGTCGCTTCAAGTGGGCGTCTGGTAATTTCGGCTGTCAAATTCATTTACCTCTAGGGTTAGGTTTTCCCCCCTTACGTTATACGTAATGAATCTGAGCTGGGTTTTGGTGCGAGGTTCATTTTGAATTCGATTCGCTGTTTGATTGGTGAATTCTTGGATTTTCCAGGAGTCTCCCTCTGTTGCTTGATTAACATTTCTGGGTTTTTCTGTAAACTTAAAACGTTGTTATCTGTACGCCGCGAAATTTTCTGAAACTCTGAGGTCAGTTCCTATATATATATATATATATATTTGTCTATTTATGAATAGTTCGAATTATAAATTCATGTATACACGAATGTTTACGTATCCACGTTCTTGTGTCTATCTCAGCGCTTCTATCTGTTTGAAGTGGATTGGGAAATTGGGTGGAAGAATTGGGGCTTAAGGGTAGTTTAGGTGAATATGTTACCGAGGAACTGTGTAATTTATAAAGAATTGAGGGGAAATTTGGGTTCAATTGTAACAGTTCTGTAACAGTTGAACCTTTAAAGAATTTGGGATATTATTCCTTCTGGGGTTTTAAGATTGGATGGAGTACCCTTTTTGGAGTAAAGAAAATGGTACTGGTTATTGGGTCATGCCAAGGGGTCAGATGGAGGGTATGGCTGTGCAGTTGACGGATAATGATGAGAGGTCCTCTAATTCAAAGGACTCGTTAACTAATGTTGCAGAATTGATGAATTTTGATGCATATGCTGGATGGTGCAACAACCTAGGTAATGCAAGGGATCACACGTTTCCCTCTTTTGCCATGTCACCTATGAGTTCAACATCTACAAATTTCTCACCCTTTGATGGATTGAACTTTATAGAAAACTATAATTTAGGAGTTTCCATGGCAGAAGGTGATATGATTGGAACTACGTTCAGTGAGGGAGCTAAAACGATGTTTCAGCAAATGGACAGTCAATTGTGTTTTCCTATGGATTCTACAGATTATGGGGTCAGTGTGACTAATAATCAAGATAAGAGCTTGAACCAACGAACAGCAGCTGCTGATGTAGAAAATATTGCAATTCCAAGGACTCCAACTCCATTAATGGCTGAAAAGATGCTCAGAGCATTAAATTTATTTAAAGAGTGGTCTGAAGGCGGTATTCTTGCCCAAGTTTGGGTTCCAATTAAGAATGGAGATCAATACATCTTGAGCACTTCTGAACAACCTTATTTACTTGACCAAACTCTCTCTGGATATCGTGAAGTGTCCAGATTATTTACTTTTGCAACAGAATCAAAACCAGGTTCTTTCCCAGGGCTTCCTGGCCGTGTATTTACCTCGAAGATTCCAGAATGGACTTCAAATGTGATGTACTACAATAAGGCTGAGTACTTGCGGGTACAGCATGCAATTCATCATGAAGTCCGTGGATCTATTGCTCTGCCCGTGTTTGAGGATGATTCGCATGAAGCGTCATGTTGTGCAGTGCTTGAACTGGTTACAATGAAGGAGAAACCCAATTTTGATTCAGAGATGGAAAATGTTTGTCGTGCCCTCCAGGTTAGTTTTCTTAATTTATAGTTGTTTTTCATTTTTCTTAATTTCTTTCTTAAAAGTAATTCTTTAGTGATATTGCTGTGTAAAGTTTTGCTACATGTTTTCAGGGGAATGTTAAATAGATCATCTAATTTTTTTTTTTTTAATGTCTGTTTAGTGTTCACAAAAGTGATGATAGCATTTGTTTGACCCCACCTCTAAGCCCCACCAAGAAATTGTTGGCATAAGAGTTGTTTGCACGAGATTTCTTCACTAATGAAAACAATATTTGCAGTCTTGTTAGTTGCTCTTTCTAACCTTCCGCTCTAAACATGTTCAGGCAGTGAAGCTAAGGAGCACCGTACCCCCTAGACTTCATTCCCAGGTCTGATTGAACTTTTGGTTTGATCTTCTTATATTGTTTATGAATAAGAACAATTGCAATTTGTTTTCATGATGTCATGTATAATCCCTTTTTGAACCATATGTTAATTTTCAGTGCCTCTCACAGAATCAAAGGGCAGCTTTAGCTGAGATCACAGATGTTTTAAGAGCAATTTGCCATGCACATAGGTTACCTCTTGCACTCACATGGATTCCTTGCAGTTACACAGCGGGGGTTGGAGATGATACTATAAAAATAAGCAGTCGGGGATGTAATTCGTATTATGACGAAAGATGTGTACTATGCATTGAGAAGAGCGCTTGTTATGTGAATGACAATGGCATGAATGGATTTGTGCATGCATGTGCAGAGCATTATCTTGAGGAAGGACAAGGAATTGCTGGGAAAGCTCTTCAATCAAATCACCCCTTCTTTTACCCTGATGTTAAGGAATACCATATAAGTGACTATCCACTTGTTCATCATGCTCGCAAATTTGGTCTAAATGCTGCTGTTGCAATCAAGCTAAGAAGCACATATACTGGGGATGCTGACTATATACTAGAGTTATTTCTTCCTGTTGATATGAGAAGGAGTACAGAACAAGAGCTCTTGCTAAACAACCTCTCAAGTACCATGCAAAGGATCTGCAGAAGTTTAAGGACAGTCTCAGATGCAGAACTACTTGGGGGAGAGGATTCCAAGGTTGGTTCACTGGATGGGGAAGCCCAAAACACATCACCAATTGCATTATCCAGGAGAAGCACTCAACAATCGCTTATAAATAGCAATTTAGACTCCAGTCGTGATATCCTGAATGTTTCTGATGTAAAAACTCCTGATGAGATGGAAGCTCACAGTGCTGATAAACAGGTACTACATTTAGAGCTCGTTTGGGAGAGATTAAAATAGGATTAAAGAAAAATTAGCCGTTATTGTTGACTTTTATTAGACGAGTGGAACCCAATAACGGCTATATTTCTATTTTAATTGGATTTTAATCGGTACCAAACGGGTTCTTAGTTTGTTACTTTTATGTTAATAAATCTCACACCTTTTCTTTCGGGTAAGTTACCTCTCATAGTTGTCCTTTATCACTTATATTGGATTGTTTGTTCTAGGATTTTTACATTAGCATGATGACGTTTCATATTATCAAAAAGAACCATGCTTCGTAAACTAATGCGGATGGCACAGGGTAAATATATGATAATCACTCAAGGTGTTCAAAGAATCCCTTAGACCAAATTTCCAAATACAGAAAGCACTGTGAGCTTATTTTTCCTTTCAAACAAATAATTGATAAGTACATATAAGATTAATCAAATTAACTCGAAATGGTAAATTAAGGTAACAAGAATGTCTAGTCTGAAGTATCATATCTGCTCTGGTGTTCCAATATTTTGGTAGAATATTGTGCTAATTGGGTGTTTATTTTTCTTATACTGGGTTTTTCATTTTTAAGAGTTAAATGTTCTGTATCTCCTTAGTCTAATGGCTTCATTGGCTAGCGGAATTGAGCTGTATTATTGTTTAAAATTACTGTAGAGGATGGCTAAATCAAGGAGGCAGACAGAGAAGAAACGTAGCACAGCCGAGAAACATGTCAGTTTAAGTGTTCTTCAGCAATACTTTTCTGGGAGCCTTAAGGATGCAGCAAAAAGCATTGGTGGTAAATATTCATTTATAATTTTCCGAGAATACAGCAATTGCAACGTGTTGCATTGCTTGAGCCAAAAGTATTACGCACATATTCCCTTATTATTGAATGATATTCTGAATTTATCATCAGTTTTGCATTCCCAACATTTTTTGAGCATGCATATTCATTTACAGAATTGGACACAAGATTTGCTAAGTTGGTATGCAAAGATTTCAATTATCATAGATCACTAATATGGATCAGTGCAGAAATGCTAAATTAACTATGTTAATAATGATTTTGTATTTATACCAGAGTTTCAATTCCACCATTATTTGTAACTTTTGGGGTTCCAAAGAACCATTTGTTTACAACTTACTCTTGTTGCTAAGGTTTGTTGATTCATTTTTGGGGAAGCGTACAGTTGGAGTAATTAGTTGAAACCAGAAGAAAACTGGTAACCCAGTAATAAGAACTGCATAATTTTGAAAAGATGATTTTGAGATAAAAGATGGAAAACCTTCTGAGTAATATTTTTTTGAGATGTGGCTTATCTGGGATGTGTTATTGTTTTGAGAATTCTTTAAGGATTACTTAAAATTCGTGTTTTTGTGTACTTCAAATTTGTGTTTTGTGTCTTTGTAGTATGTCCTACCACTCTCAAGAGGATATGTAGACAACATGGCATCTCAAGGTGGCCATCTCGCAAAATAAACAAAGTGAATCGTTCTTTGAAGAAAATACAGTGTGTGCTCAACTCTGTTCAGGGCATGGAGGCAACACTGAAGTTTGATCCAAATACGGGAGGTCTCGTGGCTGCTGGCTCTACCAACCAAGAGTTTGAACCAAAAAAGTGTTCTCTTATCCCCAGTAATAATCATCATGTTACAAACCCTGATGATGTTACCCACCACATGATCTCAGCACCTCCAACATCTTGCATTGATATTGAGACCAGCACTGTGAAAAGGGAAGAGTCTTTTGTGGATGGAAATGAAATGGCTGGACTAAATGTTGTCAGTCCAAACTCGAGTAGTGGTGAGTTCATTTCGAATGTGATCCCAGAAAACTGTAATAAGTCCGAACTATGCACTATGCCTTGGGTGACTTCTGCAAAGGCTCCCCAAGGTTCTTTCCTTGCTAGAGAATTCCCTAAATGGGAGCTGAATAACTGTGTCAAACTAGAGGCCCCTGAAGCTCATTTTGTTTCTCAAAGCTCAATCTCCATGGCTGCTGCTGATGAGATCGACACAAAATGGAAAGGTGATGATGCAGTTACGGAACATATCCAACCGACTTCCCCAGGCATGACCGACTCATCCAAGGGGTCCAGGTCAACGATGAATGTCAGTTCATCTAGCTCAGGAAGTTTTGGCGAAAGGAAGCCTTCAAAGTCTGAGGCAAGATGTGGAGACAATAGTTCAAAAATTACAGTGAAAGCTGCTTATAAGGAAAATACAGTCCGGTTTAAATTTGAGCCTACTGCAGGATGTTTTCAACTCTATGAAGAGGTAGCAAAGAGGTTTAAACTGCAAATGGGGGAATTCCAACTGAAGTATCTTGATGATGAAGAGGAATGGGTGATGTTGGTAAACAACTTGGACTTGCAGGAATGCCTCGAAATTTTGGATTTTGTTGGCAGTCGCACAGTTAAGTTTCTCGTTCGTGATTTGCCTTGTGTTATCAGTAGCTCAGGTAGCAGCAACTACTACTTGACCAGAAGCTCTTGATAAGCCATCTTCATATAACCATAGGAGTAATGGAATCACCTGGTGGTGTTTTATCTTCTGCTAGTTTCGTTCCTGCTAGTTTCGTTCCTGCAAGAGAAGTTCAGTGAGAACAATATTAATATGATGCATGGAAGTTGTTAGTTGGTACCTGTTTCTGTTATATATTGAATTTATTGATTATGTGAATGTTAGAAGCTTTATGAATGTTGCAGTTGTTGCAAGCACTTGCAGTCTGTATAGTAGTTTCGTATAATTACAATATGAAAACGTTAGGATTCATGTTAAATCTAGTTGAGTTTTTCATTTATAAATTGATTTTCTTTTTCTCTAATTTACGACGCAGTTTCCTTTCATGCATTGTAATACGAATAAGTGCCTGAAATGGGTTCATTTAGGGCATGTTTGACGCACTATATTAGATTTATAAGGATTAAAATAATTCAATCTTATCTTTATTCGATGTTTGGTATGGTTAGTACCTTGATTAAATAAAACTGGGGTGCTTATTCTCATTTATCAACCTTATAAAATTATTATGGCATGTAGGATGAGTATTTAAGAATTTCATTTGTAAGTAAAAATAATAATTTTTACCTAACAATTAAAAATTCATTTTTAATTGAAAACTTGAGCATAATTTAAAAGTAAATTATAACTAAAAAAGTTATATATGAGTTAAAAATTACTTAAGAAATTAACTTGAAAAGTTATACAAATGCTTATATAAGAAGAAAAATCACCTATAATTTCAAATTAAATTTATTAGTGAAAAGTCACTTATAAGACATAAGTCCACTTATTTGTCAAAAATCGCCTATAAGTGAAAATACTATATTAACTAAAAAAATTCGATTGCAAATTTTAGTAGCAAATAATTCAATTATAAGAAAAAAAAATTCAATCATATGAAAAATTTTGTTCAGAAGTAAAAATACTACTTATAACCAAAAAAATTCAATTGTAAGTATACAATTATTTTGTAACTAAAATATCGACCAAAAATCACTTTCTGTAAAAAACTCTCATTAACGAAAATCCTTATACATGCGTGGTTCAAATATGGGAAGTCAATGTAAATTCTCCATTTTCGATGCTCTTCTTCACTAGATTGAGCTTGAGACCTAGAGGGGACCGCTACCGTGATCAACTTGTTACTTACGAGTTTATCCAATTCCTCCAACACACTGTACCTTTCGATATCGAGTGCCCAAATCTTCTGAATTTTTGGGCAAAACTTGGGATTGACCCTTAAAACATGGCTTGTTATCGTCCAATCAATACACACCATGTTTGAATGCCTTCCGGCAAAGCCATCAAGGTTGGACAACTATAATTCCTTTTTCTTCACCTTTATTCCTCTCGTCAAGCCACTTCCAACCTAGATGCAATCCCATTATCACCTTCTTTATCATTCGAGCCTCTTCCATGGCTATGTCAACCATCATGACCATATTCTCTGACCAATCATCCTTTACTCCTTTGCACGAAGTTACTTTCCTCAAGGAGATCATATAGCAAATCCTTTCTTCCACTTACTTCTCTCTTATCAAGTACTCTATGCTCTTCCTAACCATGCAAAGCTCTTCACATATCTCCTCTACAAGGATATTCCTTCCGCGTGGGTTTGGTAATTAGTGGATTTTGCAATGACATTGTGGCTAGGGATCGTAAACATCTCTATAAACACATCAAACCTAAATCCTACTATGTCTTCAATGATTTTCATAAAATTATCATTTCTCGAGCTAAAGACTTCT
>CAIGRL010305249.1:0-13366 GCA_903798325.1 Fraxinus xanthoxyloides
TTGAATCACATTATTTTGGAAAAATGTATTCTGGAACAGTAGATTGATGGAGAATGTGTGGTTGAAAAAAAAAAGAAAAATTATTAATGTGATGAAAAATATTATTTTATTGAAGAATGTGGTTGAAAATGAGTAGAAGAATGAAAATTTTACAGCTTGTTTGGGCCGAATTAAAATATGATTTTAATTTAAATCAAGTTAAACAATCAATATCAACCACATTTTTCATGGATCTCATATATTTTCAACCACACATTTAGGGCTTGTCTGGCGCAACTAAAACTGAAATTAAAATTGGTAATTGGATTGTTGGGGCTGCAACGGTCCAAAAACTACAAGAATTTGATCTGTCACTTTTTTCACTTTTCCAAACCTACCATCCATTAATGTTGAATAGTCAAAAATGGCTGCACACTCAAGTCTCAAATTTGTTGGGACGGAGGGTAGTTTTGGAATGTTGCAACTTGCAACAGTTATTCTTAACACTGTACCGGATAATGACAGAAAAATCAATTCTTGAAAAAGTTAGAATCCCTCCCAATACACCCTTAAAAAACTTCTATCAAAGTAAAATCTGATTTTAATTCACGGCAAACACTTTCTTAGCTGTCGTGCAAGACGCTTGACTTTTTCCTGAAGACTTCACTTCCCTTGTCCTTCAATTTTCTCGCCTCTTTTTGTAATCCCTCGCTCAACATGACAACAGATTCCATATCTACACCAATTCCCAGTTCATCTTCACTCAACACCGATCATTCGACCAACAAACGCGAAAATGAATTCAACGATTCCAATTCTATATCCAAAAAATCAAAATCCGAGAACGAATTGAAGACCTGTAGTACCAACGGTGAAGCATCCAGTACAAATGGTTCGAAAATTGAGAAAACGTTTTTCTCAATAGAAGCGGACGCGGCTGAAGATAAGGGCTCGCGTCACACCATGGAGGACGCCTGGGTTGTGCTCCACGATGCCAGCTTGGATTTCCCCGGAAATTTGAGGTAAAATATCTATCCTTCTCCCTTTTCCATCACTATCACTATTTGTATTGATTATTATTGTAGGAAATGAAAATAGAATCATAGAATTGCTGTTCTTGAATTAGCTTTAAGATGAGTCATGCAGTACTTCACATGTATTTTATCCTTGATCAACTTTGAGAATTACTTATTTATCGGCTATTTTTGTTTGTGAATGTGTATTCTAATTTTTAAAATCTTTACACCCTCGACTTGTAGGTATTTGCTATTTCCTGTTTACATTCATTTTGTGTCTTTGCGTTTATTTAGATATTTGACATATTTATTGAGGTTCTATTTATTTTTCTCTTTTTTCTCATCACTGTTTCTAATTTTTAGGTCACGCCATTTCTTATTGTATTTATTGATTATAACTGTAAAATGTATATAGAACTACTTTTATTCTTGTAATAGTGTTAAGACGAGTTAGGTAGTGAAGTTCTTCACATTTATTTGATCGCCACTTGACTTTTGGAATTACTTATTTATCAGCTTTATTGGGCTTTTGTAGATGTGTGATATTTTAATTTTTTATGCACTCAGTTTTAGGTATGTGGTATGTTTCGATTTCTTTCTTGATTTCTCCGTCCGTGAGTTTCTTAAGATATTGAAATATTCGTGGGCTTCTAATTGCACGTGTATGCTTTTGTTTTTTTCAAAATTTGATTTGTTCCTGGATTTTTAGATGTGCACATTTTGCGATATATGATGGTCATGGAGGTCGGTTAGCTGCAGAGTACGCTCAGAAGCATCTTCATGTTAATGTTCTTTCAGCGGGCTTATCACGTGAGTTGGTCTGTTTGTCTGAGCATTTAGTTGTTATAATTATTGCTCGAATTTTTATTCTAGAAAGCTGCTGTATTTTATGTTTCATTTTGTAACTCCCCTTTTAACGGTTTGGCATTTGATGAAAATTTTCAGTTGGATGTCAAGTCTTCAAAGAAGGCTATACTTGAAGGTATGCCCTTTTTATTTATGATCTAGGTTCAAGGCCGTAGGATTAGTTTGAGCACTCAAAGTAACATTTTCCGTGATAAGAAGTAATTATTTGAATTCCTGTCTTTCTTTACAGGATTTCGAAAAACTGACAAGGTTCTCCTCCAGGAAAGTGCTGCAGGTATTGTTCATATTCCTTTTAGAAATTTCCTTCTAATGGTTCTCTAGCTATAGAAACTATGATGTCAATATGGTTCTAATAATTTCATTTCATCTTGAAGACTTCCAAGTTCGACGCGATCTAGATTGAAGTATTAAACCTCTTTCTATACAGGAAAACATTAATGGAAATTTTCTACTTTATTTTGAAATGTTAAGAAGTGAAAAATATTATTGAACCGTGATTGTCTTACGTGGTACCATAACTGTATTATCTTAAGACCTTTTCTTTAATTCATTGTGGCTTTAGTGTTGCTCTCTAGAGTAAAAAGTTAAAACAACCGATGCTTGAAGCATTTGGTTTGGAGTGGAAGGGCCTAATAATTATTCAGAATAAGAGCTGCTCTGAGTATTAAATGATCTGAGAAATTACCTTTTTGGGACTCTAGTTAGGTCACAGCTCTTAGTCATATTTTCTTCTTCTATTATTAGAGTCTCTCCACACCGTCTGTATATTTTCAGGACCATACTCTTCATGATCAATTATGTATCAATATCTTATTAAGCCCTTGCTGGGTAAACATGAAAAGTTTTATTTTCATTCTTCTACTCATTTTCAACCACACATTATTCAATAAAATAATATTTTCCATCATATCGATAACTTTTCCTTTTTTTTTTCAACCACACATTCTCCATCAATCTACTATTCCAGAATACATTCTTCCAAAATAATGGGGCTCAAACACACTCTAAAGAAGTACTTCCAGTTTTCGAAGTTTGTATTTCCTTCTACTGGTTTTGATCCTCTGATTTTTTATTATTATTATTTATTGTCTATTTTTGACTGCCTATATGGCTAACTCTTTGTCAAATGCCACAAACTTGTTAACTTTATACATTCGTCATAGGGGGATGGCAAGATGGTGCTACAGCTGTATGTGTCTGGGTGTTAGGACAAACAGTAAGTTCTATCATTTACTATGCATGAAACAAATTATATTGTTCTCTGCTCGCCTATGACATATATAATCAAATTCAGTTAAACGTTTCACAATATGTAATCATTCGGGCTCTAATATTTTGAGCTGTTGACTTTCATCTATCCATTCATCAAGTAAGATCATTTATAGATTTGATATATGGATTTTAACTCTAATCAGTACATTTCAGGAAGGAAAGAGGGGGAAATTGAACAGGGAATTCAAAAGAATATTTAATTATTTTAAGAGGGGGAATATTGTGGATAAATAATACAAAGACTGCTTATTCTGACCTTTGATTGGCTCAAAGTCCGCTTTCAAAGAGAGTAATAACATCAATTAGGGGACTGAAATAAGTGATGTGCGACATTAATTGGAGACGGTGTTACTGTCATTTGGGTATGGTAAATAGAAAAGAAGATTGCTTATCTTGCACTTGGTTTTCGTTGCTTCTTTGTTTCTAATTACGGATACACCATATGTAGTGTTGTGACCATGTTGATTAGGTATATTGTCACGAACTCAATACTTGTCAGTAATCATGTTCAAAGTCAGCTCATCTGTTGCTTGTGAGACCATATATGTACATGTTCATGGATATGTCTACGTGTTTCAGGCTGTTATTATTGATAATGCTAATTTAAGAGACTGGCAGTATTTTATTTGAGGATGGTGACTCCAGAATTGGTGAGTGCTTTAGATTGTTGTTGTTTATATTGTTTGATTAATTCAGATTCATAATGAGTAGGAAGAATTAAAATCACGATATGCTAATGAAACTGAAAAGAAACTAGGCAACAGATTATTGTCAACAACTGTATATGAGTTCTTCTACAAAGTCACAGAGAATATTTTTTATTAAGTAGTCAAATAATTTCATATGCATTGCACTATATTGACTTAGTATCTTCCTTACTGATATACAATTTAAGGTCTCCTTAGTCTTGTAAATGTCAGTCTCAACATTACCCTTGACCAGGTTTATGGCTCATTCCATGAATTGTGAAGTTTGATCAATTGTAATGAAGTGTTAATGCTATGATACAAATACAATCAGTCTGGATTGACCATTATCTCAAGGTTCTCTAATTGATCAAAACATGAGTTCACTTGGATCAATTATTGATATCCACTCTTCTCGTAGCCTGCGTCGTTGATAATTTTGCTTTGGTCCTCCTTAAATATGCTAAGTAGATAAAATTTTGCATATGAGCCTTGGGTCACAGGCAGTTGCCAGCATACAAAGTAAGCTTGATCAAGGTCATTCTTGACAAAGGATGTCAGAAATGCTTAGAGTGAAATGATAAATAGAGTTGCAATAGCGTAAAGTTCTGTTGTGTTTCATAAAATGCAAGGGATCCTTGAGGTTGTACTGTAATAGGTTTTATATTCAACATGTTGTTTGACTATGCTCCTTGAAATGCTGAGGCTTTACGATTAGTATGCCATTTCCATTTGTGGATGAGCAAATCCAAAGGGAAAAACTTCTTATAAGTTGGTGTTTAGCAAAGACTTAATGACCTGGTTGAGACGTATAGTAAATTCATACATAAGAAAGTGTGTGAATTACCACAACTCAAGCAATACATTACGAGTGTAAAGAATAAGCTTATATCTAAGAGATGTGTAATAATACGGCACTCCAACTAGATAGAAGGATCTACTACGACAGAAGGAAAACTTTAAATTAAAAATGAAAAACTAAGGCAATGAACGTATGAGCTCTTAAGCATTGGATATCAGTGTGAAAATATAGACAGGGGCTTTGGCAGTATAGCAAAAGCCAATAATCACTCCCTAGTACAACATTAAGTTAAATGTGTCGTATTATGTGTGATTCATATGTTATATGTGCAAGAATATGTGTCATTATGTAATAATTGTGTCTGCATACTTGAATGCTGAATAAGAAGAAAATGTTAATCTACTGCCACTTTTTTAAAATTTTCTGATTGTTGCAACCTGTTCAGAATTTTGTTGTTAGCCGTTACAATACATTACCTTTTACTATTTGTGCTTGATGTAATGTTATCTACTTGGTATTGTTGCTTGATGTTTGTTACTTGTTTATCACTACCTGTTAATGTGTTGCTTTATTGCAATTTAGTATGTGGTGCTTGGTTTTCTGTTTGTTGCTATGGGTATCTTTTAATGCATTTGCTTGGTTTTGCAATTGTCTTACAGTTATTTTTTTATTATTTTAATAATACTGTTGTTCCTTGATTGGTGTGTTGTATTTTGGTGGCTGTTGGTCTCATAATGCAATTTTGTTTCAAGCTTTCGTAATGAAATAGTATTTCCCCATTTATAGATTAAACAATTATCTATCTCCTCTGTTTGTAATTCTGGAGGTAAGGTTAGCATGTCCTCCTCTTTTATTAATTTTTTTCAATCAATAGATGTAGTAGGGCTCAATTTTAAACCTCCCCAACTAGGCACGGGTGGATTTTATCAACAAAAATAAAGGTCATATTAGATAAACTTGCATTAGAAAATGAAGTGATTAATAAACATGAGGAATTGACACCTTTTTAATACTTGACCCATAAAATTAACGAAGAAAAGATAAAACCGAACACTTAATTTATTTATACATATTTGCATTAGTTAGAATATGGATGTTAGAATAGTAGATTATGGAAATATCTAGCTTGTATCCTAGTCAGCTAACATTTTTCTTTTCAGATCCTTGTAGGATTTATTTCATTTTCCAAATTAACCCTTTAATTTGATGAGTAATACCAGAAATACAGCCTGAATTCTGATTTGGCATCATAGCAATTTTGATTGGATCTTGATTAAATTTGCAATTGCTTTTAGTTTTTCGGCAATCAGCCTCGTGCCATTCACCTAGCCAAGTTTTTTCCTTCTTTTCTTTTACCTTTAGGTTGAAAATTTAAGGTCTTTAAAGTAGGGCACCAAATCGAGCCCTAAAAATTATTAACCTTTATTGTAATTTTGATCAATATCTCTAAAACCCTCTATCCTCTCTCTCTCCCCCTCTGTGATGCACGGACACTTCAGCTAGGGTATTGTGTCTCTGTTCGTATTCGACACGTGTCGAACTCGTGTCTGATACCAACACTTTACTATGGTCATTCTTATTTCTTTACAAAAAATATTATATATTGTTAACTCAAAATTATTATTAAATAAAAAATATGTACTCAAACAAATTTCGACAAGAAAAATTAACAACAAGAATAAAATTAAATTAATATATAAATTAAGAATTTTAAAGATTTTAATTAACGCATCGTGTTAGTACACTTGGAAAAATCGCACGTCGGCGTGTCCGTCACGGGACACACGTATCTGTGTTGATGCACCATAGCTCACCCTAATAGGTTTCAAAATTGTAAATTTTAAAATTAGGATTTCAAATTGCAAAGCATAGGTCCCAAATATGAAAGCTTAGATCCCAATCAAAACTCTAGATCCCATCCTATCTAGCCTAAATCATACTCCGATGACTAAATAGTACACAACCTACTTCGCCAGAGACATCTGCTTTTCCATTGTCTCGCTATTGGGTGACCCTCTTCTTGGTTAGTAATTGTAGGGACTTGTTTTAAAGCTCTCTATTGCCATAATGGTGAAGTGTTTTGGGCTTAAATATGACCCTAATTTTGGGCTACCAATTTTTTGGGCCTCTTAACGCGGGTTTCCATATTTGGGTTACTAGAGTTGATTTTTGTTTTGTCTTGTGATTTGGGCCACTATAATTTGTCTCTAAGCATTCCTTGATCATTTCGTCCAAGAAGAGGACTTCCTCTAATTTTATGGCTCGTTTGGTGACCAGATTGGTTTTTGGGCTTTCATATTGAACTCTTGTTAGATCAATTGATGGTTTCTTCTATTGGGTTTACTTTAGTTGATTATTTTATTGTGCTCATTTATTATATCGGGGCTATTCTGATTAGGTTATTCTATTATGTGCAAGCTGGTCCTTGAGGTTTTAGAATATTACTTCTTGAGGTTTCATAATCTTGTATATTAGTCCTTGAACTTTCTAAAAATTAAATTCGGGTTGGTTACTGTTTATGCTTTTAGCAAAAACTGTTCAAAAAACTTTAAGATTGGAGTAAGTCGGTCCTTGAAGCTTCTATTTTGTGGCAAAATGGCCCCTGAACTTCTAGATTCTTGCATTTAATCTGTATCACTATTTGTACTTGGGCTTACAAAAGGAAAGAAGCTTTTCCAATTTAGAAGTTTCAAAATTTTCTTTCCATGAGAGTTTCTTAAAATGGGAATTTTCTGAAATAGGAGTATCTAAAATAGAGGTTTCATAAGGTGGTAGTTTCTCAAAGTAGACACTTCTAAAAATGGAAATTTATTGAAATTGAGGTTTCTAAAAATGGAAGTTTCGTTAGATAGGAAGTTTTGAAATTGAGGTTTCTATAATTGAATTTTCTTAAAAGTTTCTAAAGACAGGAATCATCTTAATTTTGGAGGGAGTGTGTAAATTTTTCTTCGTATTGTTGATCTGAATAATGCTCAACTAAGTTACAGGTGAGGAGGGGTCATAAGTAGGGATGATAACGGAACGGGACATGGCAACCTCCCCCATCCCATCGGGTAATTTCTCGCCTCGCTAATGAGTTAGGGATATCAATCTAGCTTAGGTAGCTCGCGGCTCGGCCTGAAAAAGATCGAGTCGGCTCAGCTCGTGGCTCGGGCTGAGCCTCATTTATAGACAATGACATAGCCGGCCTGTGTGGCTCGATGAGCAACATGGGTAGGCCCGCAATGTAGGGCAAAATATCTCATGACACGGGTCCGTTGTAGGCCTTAAGCTGCATGCCTGAGGCAGATAGCTTCTCGTTGCCTATCAGAAACAGGCAGGTCGGTCGGCTTGTAGCTGTCTTCACACAATTAAAAAAAAAGAGTCAGCTCTGCTCGGGCCAAAAAAGCTTGAGCCTTTTTTTGGGCTCGGCGTGGCTCGTTTAGATCCCTATAATGAGTTTTTCGTAATTAACATGTATATTAATAAAATCATAAGTTATGTCCATATTTTGCTACATCGCTAATTTCGTGAAATTCATGATTGCTATTTCACATAATAGGATGGTTAACATGGAAAATAACAATACTCATTCAATCAAGTTTTTGACATACATTCGTAACACTTAGCAAACACATATTCAACATTGTTGAATAAATTATGTATGATTATTTTTCTACCTCGTTCAAGTCAAATCTTGAAACTTGGCGCCACGTACTGGTGGTCTAAGAAACATTGGATCTATTTTAAAAATATATATATAGATATATTTTAACATAATCATAAATCCAACCTTTAAAATTTAACATGAACAATAACTTATAATTTTTTTTTTTAAGGTGTCTATAGGAATGTAGACTAGCTCTGATATTATGTTGTAACGATCCAAAACTTAATCTTTGAGTCATTAAATACGTATTGTAAAATATAACTTTCATAAAAGATCATTATTCCCAAAGTTAAAATAATTAAATATACTTTCTTAATCATAAAATTCATAAATTATCTTCTCTTTATTATACCACAAGTTGCCAGTTCCTAATTCCATTGCCTCCAACCTCAATTACCTGAAAGGAGGAAAATCATAAACAATGAGATAAAATCCCAATAAGTGAGCCACATAAATCGCTATTCATGTTTAAAATTTAGGAAGTAACGTACACGAGGATTAGATACCAAACTTCGGCGTACATAATCATAACATGCATAAGGAGACACGAGAATTATGAACTGAACTTTGTGGCTATAATTTTTCGTGCGTAGCGTTGCTGAACTTCTATCCCTTGAACTTACACTTATAGGACTCATATCATATTCATAAATTGGATTCTGTAATTTAAAGTATGAAAAATGATTTTCATATAATTGTATGACTGATTTTTGTGTGGTATTTATAGGTGCATTTGGAGGTAACAAAACGAAAAGTGTCATAGTGCCCCTATAACTGTGCACCAAATATGGTAGAGCGTGTGTGCACACATATTCACGCACATATAATAGTTTTCTTAATTACGAAGAAATCTTCCTAACTTATGGTAGCGCGCACACGCACACGTATTCACACACCAAAAATTGGCCAATATGCTCTTTGGTCCTCTAACTTTCATTCTCTTACACTAAGGTCCTAATTTCATAATTAATGACTACGAAGGACTTTTTGGGGGTGTTATATTCATTGTCCTATACTAGGGCTTGTTAAATCATTCTGTTAAATGCCATTTGGTTTATTGATAGTTCATAACTTTTTGGTGATTTAATCATGTTATTCATTGTTTTATATTTACTTAGAAAGCGTTATGTGGATTTTGGGCTTGTCACATAGTCTTCTACTGTTCTACATAATATCTTGCTATCTCTAGTTGTCAAAAAAATTGAAGAATTCAAATCCCAGCCTGATTCTTGATGGTCAATGTTACTGTAAAATGTTGTGTGGTCTGACCAATCCCATTTCGTTTAGTTTGGACCAGACCTTTGATTTTTCTCTCTTACTTTTGTCATGTGGAGTCCGGTAATCTGCATCCCAAGAGTTGCGCTATTATCATGAAAATAAATCCTAGAAAATTGAAAGAAAGTGATTCCATTTCTATTGATATCTTTAATTTGCTGTATTTTACCTTTCTATTGATCTCGAAATTTCTGGACTATTATTGTTATATAATTATGGAAGGATCTTTCTTTGGGAATATGAAATATTAGATTAACCACTTTAGTTTATATCTGAAATATGTATATACATACGAGCATGTAATCATATCTATGTATTTATTTAGCTTGACTGTATTTGTTTGAAGTAAGATTGTGCCTTGCTTTTGGAAGAATATTTGTCGTCTCTTAGATATTATTAGGTTATGTGGATCTGTCATGAAGTTCTTTTAAGTCTGTAACCATATGCTACTTAGGTGTTTGTTGCTAACGTTGGAGATGCAAAGGCTGTGGTAGCGCGTTCATCTATGGTAGATGGTTCACAAAGTGATTTGGATGGATCAAGCTCATTAAAGGCCATTGTTTTGACACGGGAACACAAAGCCATATATCCACAAGAACGAGCGCGCATTCAAAAGGTGAGTACTGTGCACACTGGTGGAATTTTCTATTTGTACACGTATTTTCTCTCCTCATATGATCTCTTTAATTGAAAAATCAGGTCTACATCTGTAGTCATGATGGAAGGCTCCTTTTAGCTACATGGATGATTTTTTTTTTCCCTTTTCCCTTTCTCCGATGTTTGTGTTTATTTCTAAGACAAGCAATATGAGCTGGATACTTTAGTATCCAAATTTCACATTTTGAAATCTAAGTCATTCCATGTTTGCTCAAATTAAAGGCTAGTTTGTGTGATGAAATTGTTAAAGCTGATCCATTTCTAACTCCAGATGAATCCTCCGAACTCATTTCTGCCTTGTAGAGTTGTGATTCTTTATCCTGAAAGTCAAATAGTTGAAAGACCTCAAAAGTTTTCCTCCCCTGGTCAAAATCATATCAGCGACATAGATTAAGATAATGACTCTATTAGAACCTTGGGAATACACAAACATGGAGGCATCAGTCTGTGTAGCCAAAAATCCCGACTGTCAAAGTAGACTCAACTTATGAAACCACACCCTAGGCACCTTCTTGAAACCAGAGAGGGATTTCTTGAGCTTGCATACATACTGTGGGCAATGAGAATCAGTAAATCCTTGTGGTTATTTACGTACATAGTTTCATACAAATCGCCGCTCAAGAAGCATTGTGTACATCCAAGCCCCCTAGTCTCTAAACACTCCATTTGTTAAGTGCTTGTGTAAGAACTGTTAATTGAGATGGAAAAGAATTGTATTCTCTTGTATTCATTGGAAGAATAAGCCAATTTGCTGGCTGTATACAACCTATAACGCTCCCCCTCAAGTTGGAGCATAGATATTAATCATGCTCAGTTTGTTATAAAGATAATCAACCCTATAAACTAAAAGAGATTAATTTCTCGATATTCATAGAAGAAGATACACACATATATATAGATTGGGAAACCTATATTAGGAAGTAGGAATCCCTATAATTAAGGCAATCCCTATAATTAAGCCTATATATAATCTTACAAGCTGTAGGATTTATTTACACTTAACACTCTCCCTCAAGTTGGAGCATAGATATTAATCATGTCCAGCTTTTTACAAATATAATCAACCCGTGTCCCATTTTGAACCTTTGTGAAAATATCTCCTAGTTCTCCAGTTTTCACATATCTCGTAGTGATTAAATTCTGCTGTATCTTCTCACGAACGAAATGACAGTCAATCTCAATATGCTTAATCCGTTCATGAAACATAGGATTAGAAGTAATATGAAGAGCATCTTATTGTCACACTACAACTTTGCTGGTATTGAAGCCTTAAGCCAACTTCTCTTAAGCTGACATATCCACATTATATCACACACAGACCGTGCTATAGCTCTATATTCTAATTCTGCACTGGACATTTTGCTTCTTAATTTTCGATGAAATCAAATTGCCCCCAACAAGAACACAATAGCCAGTAGTGGATCTTCGGTCAATCTTGGATCCTGCCCAATCTGCATCTGAGAAACATTCGATGTGAGTATATCCATGATTTCTGTACAGTATCCCACTTCCAGGAGCTCCCTTCAAATGATACAGGATCTGTTCGAAAGCTGGCCAATGGTGAACTGTTAGGGAAGACATGAATTGACTTACAATACTAACAGAATATGCAATATCAGGACGAGTTATTGTAAGATAGTTCAATTTCCCAACCTGTCTTCTATACTTCTCAGGGTCTTCAAATAAGTCAACCATCTTTGGCAAGTTGCAAATTAGGAAGCATTGGAGCACTGCTTGGCTTAGATCCCAACTTTCCAGTCTCAGTTAATAAGTTAAGTACATATTTTCTCTAAGATAAGATGTCTGTTTTGCTTGTCGCCTCAATTCCCAAGAAATATTTCAAAACCCCTAAATCTTTCGTGTGAAATTGGGTGTGAAGAAACAACTTCAGACCCAATCATATCATTATTGCCAGTAATAACAATATCATCAACATACACAAGGAGAATAATGCCGGATTCAGACTGTCTGTAGAAGACTGAGTGGTCGGACTGGCTCTTTTGCATTCCAAACTTTTCCAATGCTTGACTAAATTTTCCAAAACAAGCACGTGGACTTTGTTTCAAACCATATAGGGACTTTTGAAAACACACTTTCCCATACTTCCCCTGAGCAACAAACTCTGGTGGTAGTTCCATATAAACTTCCTCTTGGAGATCACCATGTAAAAATGCATTTTGATGTCTAATTAATGTAGAGGCCAATTATGAGTAGCTGCCATAGAAATGAATAAATGAACAGACTTAAATTTTGCTACAGGTGTAGAAGTAAGATTAGTTGATTGGTAAATAACATGATAAACCAACAGATCATCCTCCCCCCTATTGAAAGAAGTATAAGAAGTGGGATATGTAACATCAGTCGACACAAGATACTTGTTAAGACTTGAACTGTAGCATCGATACCTTTTTGTAGACGAGAGTAATTCAAGAAAAACACATTTTAAGGATTTGGGATCTAATTTAGTTACCTGGGGACGAGTATCACGATTATAACAACTGCTACCAAATTATTTAGGTTCAATAGAAAACAAGGGTTTAGTAGGGAAAATGACACTCTAAGGAGTCTCACCATGAAGAACAAATGAAGGCATCCGATTAATCAAAAAACAAGTTGTAGAGACTCCATCAGCCTAAAAATGTTTAGAAACATGCATTTGAAACAAGAGTGTCCTTGCTGTCTCAAGAAGATGTCTATTTTTCCGTTCAACCATACTATTCTGAGATGGTGTGTCAACACACGAGGATTGGTGGAGAATAACATTCTGAAGCATGTAAGTCTGAAAAGAATCAGAAAAATATTCTTTGACATTATCACTTCTCAACGTATGCATAAAAACATTAAACTGTGTTTGAATTTCAGCACAAAAGGCAATAAAATGAGAAAATAATTCAAAACGATTCTTCATTAAATAAAGTCAAGTCACACGAGAGAAATCATGAACAAAGGTAACAAAATACTGAAATTCAGATTTCGACATAACAGGATAAGGACCCCAAACATTTGAATGAACTAATTCAAAAGGAAAACTAGCTCTTTTATTAACTCGAGGAATTGAGGGCTGACGATGATGTTTTGCAAACTGACACAACTTACAATCTAAAGACGACACATTCTGAAACTGGGGACAATTTCTTCAACAAAGGCAAAGATGGATGTCCCA
>CAIGRL010305316.1:0-10151 GCA_903798325.1 Fraxinus xanthoxyloides
CCTTTGATTCTTCTATCTTCGGCTCTTTTGAGGGAGCTTCATCCGTTTTAGTAGCTCGATGTGATAGTGTATTGTACCGATGTGAGAATGCATCAACTACATCATCATCCTCTTCGAATTCGGTCTCACCATGACAGCTAGCTTGTGTGGCATTTTGCTTTGAACTCGAGCCACAACTTACTAGTTGACAGTATGCATTCACCATCCGTTTCTAAGGATACTATGCCACTCAATAAGGTCCTTCACATAAAAAGCACTTCAATTTAAGATTGGCATCAGACCTGCCCTCATTTGCTTTTCCTTGGTTCCAATTGTTACTGTTACTGCCGTTATAGTTTCCTTGAAGTTGTTTTGATAATTTCCCTACGAGTTACTCTAGCGGTTGCCTTGATATGCTCCTCTCCTATTATGAGAGTAACGCTCCCCCCCATTTGAGTTCGAGCTGGGTCTGTGAGGTCTCTTTCCACTTTCAATAGATTGACTATTTCCCAAAGGTCGATCATATCTCGATTCCGATTGATAGTCGGTTAAACATTCAACAACTCCCATATTCCACATTTTCTAGAAAAAATTGAGATATGATTGCTTCTTTGAGAAGATCCCAAGAATCTATTCGGACTTTGTAGGCCTGAATATCAGTATATTTTGTTCGTCACCATAGTTTCGCATCTCCACCAAGATACATGGTAACTGTCGAAACCTTTCTTACTTCGTCTCTAATCAAAGCTGCAAGAAAGTATTGTTCCATATCAAATCAAGAAGTTCTCGACTTTTTTTGCATCGCGTGCCCTTCCGTAGGTACATGATTCTGAAATTCTGAGCTTATGAACAGACTCTTGTGCGGTGGCTTGCTCATTACCAACCACGCGTTGAAGCACAAGTAATTGAGCTCTCAACGCTTCCATCTCTCCCTGCAGATCAAGTATGATAGCAACAACTTCAATCATTGATGCGCAATCCTTTTGGCTTTCATCCAGTTGGATGTGTAATTCCCGAATTTCCGTCTCTGCCACCTCGACTTTTTCCTCGAGACCCTCTACGACATAGCACAACCTAGTAGCTAACTCATCAAGCGCATCCACGCGCTGTTTCATAGTCCTCTTTTGAACATTACCTCTGTGGTGTTCGAGGAATTCGGACCCATAGCTTTCTTATCGAGGGTCTTGAGCCGCAGCTCTGATACCAACTTTCACGAACCGTAGGTTTGGCTCTCGAGGTACAACACCTCAAGGCCGCCTTCCTCTCATTCTTAGGTCCGCAAACCCAAACAATTGGGATACACGCACGCTATGAGAAGGATGTTAGGGAGAATACATGCATATGATTATATCATTAGTGCACTATTTGGTAAAATAGGTTTCGCACCTAACTATTAGCATCATTGTCATATCGAATGGAGAGATAAGCATTCTCACTGCATAACACATGAACTTATAAATAACTTCTTAGCTTAGCTGAACACTAGCTAAATATCAAGTTTGAATGAAACACCATTATATTACTCAAACAACATACTTGTAAAGAGGTGGAGAGATGGAGATTACAAAGAAAGAAATGAAAACGTAAAAAGACCTTGTAGTCGGAAAATGAGATGGTTGGTTTACTAAAAATATATTTTTTGGTTTACTAAAATTATATTTTTTCAAACTTGTAGGTAATTTGAGCAAGAGAGTCGTATAAAAAATTATTAATGAACTGTTCAACTGCATATTTCGAGTCACTGGATCAAATGATTTCCTGTTCAATTTGTTTTTTGTGAATCAATGTCTTGTTTGGTTGATTTTAGAAAATCAAACATATTGCTGGCTCAATCATTCTATATATACATCATATTTGAAATTTTGATATCATTATTTTCATTTTGTCGTGTGTCAACACACTATTCATCAGTTTAGGAAAGGAAAAAAAAAAAACTGTTATCTGTCCACAATTTTTTGTGAGCACAAAAGAAGTCAAAAAAATTGTAAATCATGAAATGTACACTTAACATTACCTCGCTAATCCGAGTTGGATTTTATAATTACAACCCTAAGAGCTTGTCCAGTGCAATTTGTGGCAGTCAAACTGAAAGTCTTCTAATTTTTGTTATGCTGATGTTTAACAAATATTGGCCGAGTTCAAAATTGATCTCCAAAAAATTCGAATTACCCCTCAATAATGTGGCTTGTGTAATTTAATTTTTAATATAATAATAACTAAAAATAAAACTAGGTTCCAATTGCATCCCGCTCAATATCAATAACTTTCTACGACATTTCCCCATCGAGAATCAATCAAATTTTTTAGCTTTATTCATCTAAAAGTATTAGCAAATTTTTAAGAGAAATAATCGAAATGATTATTGAGCTCGGCCAGTTTGCCTATGATACATATATGATCCACCATAACGGACCAACCTTATATCACACTCAACTGACCTACCATTCGGTTTACTTAAAAAGAAGTTTGACCTCACACATTGATGTAACGAACTGCTATCACAAAAGTACGTCAAACTATCATTCATCGGAATTTTTATCTGGGACAAACCAGAATTGTAATGCTCCAGGAGTGCAGTAACGATGCCTGCATAACCAACTTATTCATCACTAGAAAACAGTACTAAGTTCTAACGTAAGACCTCTGACCATGCTTACTGCTCAGAAACTAGCCCCGGCTGCCACATCCCATCTCAGCATGAAGGCCGAGCCAGCTGACCATGCTTACTGCTCCATCCATGCTTTACCGTTTTAAAGATTTTACCTTCCAGAAGGAATTTTGAATTTAATTGATTACAACATCCCCTTATAACGAAATTAATTTCGATTGCAGAAGATAAGTAGATCACACATAACATTATAAGAATAATAAATTTCGCTACAATTCCAGTAGCATCATAGCCATTTTACCATTCCTAACAGGAAGAAATATCACAAACTTCAGTTATCGCTTATCATCAACATCAACCAAGAAAAGCAATTTTCCAAGGTTAATAAACACTAACTACAAGATTAAGGAAGAGATACAGGTAGCAAAATTTGTGAATTGTTCAATTCAATCTTCTTCTGTCAGACCAAAAATGTCATAAACACAAAAGAACAATGGGATCCACTAATCAATAACAAACTGCACAAACGATCAAGTAATGTAGTGAGAAGATCAACTTGGATATCTTAAAACACTACGGTCAATCAAGAAAAAAAAATACCCCACCAACCTTTTGCAATTTGTTTACTTTATTCCCATGAATAAAAACAAAACTATGAACAATTATAATCAGAATTAAACAAATCAACATTCCCAAAACAACTAAATCTATCTTTTACACCATCATTTTACCAAGAAGAAATTCAACTTCTTGATCAAATTCCTTATTCATCCAGGCTGGTGCATTGTACAACTAGATTAGTAGTAAATCCTTGACAATTAAACCATTTGTTGTCAGCAAATCACAAGTCCCTTAAAACTCCAACTGCAAATTCAATCAAACAATAGTATCAAACCCAATTCAAATTCATTAATTTCTGTAGAAATCAAACACAAGAATTTACCATTTTTTTTCATCTATGGAGCAGCTTCGGTAACTTTGTACATATCAGGTGTAATTTCAGATAACCACAATCCCGGAAATATAGTCTACAGGAAACCCATTAAAAAAAAAAAAGTGGTTAAAGGCAATGGAATAGTGAAAATTACACATTTCAATCAATTATATGATCAAAAAAAGAAAAAAGGAAAAATTTGAAAACCCTGTACACATTCTGTAAAAGAAATCAAGAATTCAATTGATTGAATTGCAGTGTTGAATTTGAATAGACTTACATCCAATTCTTTCTGAACAATCTTGGCTCTCTTTTTAGGTCTCCGAGGGGGCCTGTGACCAACCATTGCCATGAAATCCTCTTCGATCTCTCTTTTCAACAGTGGCACCGAAAATTTAGCTCTCTCTGGAGATTCTTCCGCCAGCCCACTCCTCAGCCGCGGCGACTTGACATCGCCAGTAGACGGCATCCTCATCGATGGAAGCGACGCACTGGGTTTCATTACATCTATCGTCAACGCCTTCCTACTATCGGCGCCGGCGACAGAATCACTTAATGGCGCCTTACACGCAGCTCGCCTTGTCCGCAAATTCCACGGTCTGAAACTCCCGTCTGCCGAAACCGGTGGCGGCGGAGGGGGTGGCGGAGGCCGCGGTGCAGGTAGAGATGAAGAAACGAAAGCCTCGCCTTCATCAAGACTATCCTTGAAAATCTGGTGTTTCATCTGGTCAGCCACCGCCTGTAGATCGAACATCACTTTCTCTCTCACCGCAGCAATCCCATCATCATCGTCATCGTCATCACCGTTTTCAAATCTCCGGCCACCATAGAAACTATCTGCCGCCTGAGTGGGACCCAACTTGTGGGATCCATTACTATCCCTCTGTTTCTCTCTGGTTGTACGCCACTGTTGGTGCTTATAATCAGAAGAGTCGGAATCATTCGCATTGAAGCGTCGGAGGGTTGAGATTTGGCCATTGGAGTTGACCTTCATGCATCGGAGGTAGCGCTGGTTGCCCCAGCGGAGGCCGCGAGGCATGGTGAAATTGTGCAAAGCCTTTGATCTTTCTGTCGCCATTACCATATCTCGATCATCCACACACACATTTATACAGATAAAAGGGGTACGGTTTCTCTTCTTTTATTTTGGTCCTGTGGGAAAATAGCCGGGAAGGGAAATTTAGCTTATATAAGGGGACGGGTAGGGTTGGAAGAAGGAGGTTTCGGACTTCTTTTCTGGTTTGGTTTAACGTTAGGATTTGTTTTGAGTTCTCATGTGCTAAGGTGCGCTATAGCACGATGGGCGCCTTCGATACAAAATGCGACTCTTCGTGATGTTAGCCATATAAATGCGATTTTAATTTTATTATATGAAGTATAAACTTCGGTGCCACGAAAGTTTCGTTTTAATTTTATTTTTTTAAACGGTGTCTTACGGCTTTGTCCTCCTCCATTTTTTTCCGAATATTTTGTGATGGTCAACTGTTGGAATGTGAGGGAAAGAGACTCATAATTAGGTTATTAATTTTTTGAAGAATTTTTTTGAATAGCCGTATATTTGCATTTTCAATAGGAATAAATGTCTATCTTTATTTTCTTTTTCTTTTTCTTTTTCTTTTTCCTTTTTTTTTTAATCTATAAAATACATCATTGTAACCCTCGTTTTAGGAATCAAGACTGCCATATTATCGAGGGTAAATTTTACGTCAAAACAAGATTAGATAAATATACAATATACAAGAGTTTGAGCTACTTCTATTTAAAAACGAAACATCAAATCTTGTTATGAACTACATGTTGAATATGAAAAAGAGATCAAGTGTTTAATATTCACGTGATAATCAAATGGCCGAGTGTGTGGATTTTTCGGAAAAAATTCGAATGAAAATAAAGAAATTCAAATCACTATAGACTCTTTCATAAGCCCTCGAGGGTGGGCAGCTTCTTAAAATTATTTTCAAAACAAAAGTGTAGCGAGGAAAACCCTTCCAAAAGAAGGAAATAGAAGCGGTATGACCGATATGTGAACAAGTGGAAGAGGAACCTTGCCAAGTCAAGATACTTATCTATGAGAACTTAAAAGTAATTGCAGTTGTTGGAAAATTCCAACACATGGGACTACACATGTATATATATTAAAATGTTTGGTGCTATTTTTTTAAAGATTAATCAATAAAGTAGTCAATTAAAACTAATTTTGGATTAATGAGCATTAAATGTCATAGAATGAAAGTATAAGACCAAAACGGTTATTTTAAATTAATGAGAAGTCAATTTATAAGAATCGAAAAATAATAACTACATATTTAGTTATTATATTATGAGTCACGGTTCCCAATTGAACGTGATTTTTCATATCTCTGCATCTCCATCAATAGAGAAAAAATTCATAAGGAGACTACTTATCAATTGGAAGATAATAACACATTCAAGTAATCACATTTATGGATCAAGGTACGCTTTCACTTTTAATATTCTTTTTTATTACAATATGGATGATTTATATGAATGTGAAGGGATTGATAGAAAATTTAATCCTTTAATCAATTACAACATAAGTATGAACCAATATATCTCAAGTCGAACCAGTTTATTTAATTTAATATCAATTAATAGTTGTGTATATTTGAATTTCAGTACTTCAACTTATTGAGAGCCTTATGGATGAGTTTTTAAATCAATGGAGATCATGAAATTAAATTTTGCTACTGTATTTTTGTTATGTTAGATTAAACAAAATAAATTAACAATTGTTTTTTTTTTTTTCCTTTCTCAATCTAGCAGAATCCACTATACTAAACATAAAGCTATTATTATGAGTTGAAGCAATATAATTTGTACTCTCCTATAATATCCAACAATTCTTAATGTTATAATACACAAGAAGCAAGTATAATTTTCTCTCCTTTGTTAATCTTTGTTTCTTCTCATCGTGTCAAAGCCACCTCTCTTATGATTATCATCGGTCGTCGTTGTTGTTGATTTAAACATTATCGTTACACCAATTTATTTTCAACTATGAATTTCTTGACTTTCTATTATGTAGAATTCGATTAATTTTATTCTGTTTTGTTGCCATATATTGATTGTACCTCCAAAGAGGAATCCAACACCGCAAAATTCAGAAATGTTGGACATTAAATTAGTCATCAAGCACTCGCCTCACCTATAATAATGGTTAACGTGTGTAGAATTCGTAAACAGAGCAAATACTTGGAACCGACAATAAATTTGTCATCTGTTCGAACTCATATCTTTGCCTCTTGAATCACTATGACAGTTTAGGTTAGTCCAAAACTAGGCATTTTCTGTTGTAAAATTCCAACATATATGGAGCTACACAAGTAATATATTAAAATATGTGTTGCTATTGTTTAAAAATTAATCAATTAAAATGATTCATTAAAGTTAATTTCGACCAATAGCTATTAGGTTCCATAGAAATATAGTGTAGAGATCGAAATATTGTTTTAAATTGATGAGGGGTCAATTTGAAACAAATGAAAGATAATGAATATTCATTATCTTATTATTATATGGGATTATGGTCCCCATCGTTGGTGTTCTTGAGATTCTCTGCATCCCCATCAACAGAGATCGAAATTAATGAGAAGATCATCAATCGATTGGAAGATCATAATCCATCCGGCAAACAATTAGACAGTTATGGATCAAAGTACGCCTTCACTATTCTCATTCTCATTGATTTCAACATGGAATGTTTATATGTATAAAAAGGGTTTGTGAATTTTTGGTTTTGATAATGTTTTGGATCGATAATCCTTTTTCAATTTTCTATCAAGTTAACCTTAACTTTAATGGATCACTTTAATTGATCAATATTTAAACAATAGCAACACACATTTTAATATATTACATGTGTGGCCCTATATATGATGGAATTTTCCAACATTTTCATCTTGGATATGTGTCATCATCTTAATCGCGTCAATTATTTTCAAAGGTAAGTTAGGGTTTGTCTAAGATGATAAAATAGATTGCGTGTCTTATTAACTTGCAAAAATTTGATGTTTTACCTTTTAAATAATCTGAGTCAATTTGGTCTTCAACATGATTAGTCTCGAAGATGATCTATTCCAATTATACATGAATGTCCACCTAGAAAGGTTGTTCGTGCCTAGTGGCTAGTATGATATTAAAAAGGCTCATCATGCAGGAATTGAAAAATTCAGTAACACAGTTCATCAGTTTGGGTTTTTCATCAAGTTCATATATATCCTCATGTAATGTTGATGTGAAGTTGGTTCATTAACTAGATAAATGTCATATTCTTCTCCTCCTTTATGTTAATGATCATATGATTATTACATACCTTAATTTTTAACGTATTAGGTATTAGTGAACTCAAACAATATATCAATTAATAATTTGATATGTAAACAGTGTCGACCCTGACTATAATGAGGTAGGCGATTGCCTACGCCCCACTTTTTTGAGGGCCGCAAATTTTATTATTATTATTATATGTTATAATTATAAATAATAAAGAGATATTCTCAAAAAAATTATTTTATATTTTTACACCTATAATGAGGTAGGCGATTGCCTACGGCTCCACTTTTTTGAGGGCCGCAATTTTTTTTATTTTATTATATGTTATAATTATAAATAGTAAAGAGATATTCTAAAAAAAAATGTTTTACATTTTTACACTTAGTGTAAAAATATATAAAAGATATTTGCTAGTGTAGTTTTTATCATTTCCCAAAAAGTGGATATATAAAAGATATTCTTTGAAAATATTTTCAGAATATCGTGAAAGATATAAAGCTTAAGCTACTATTACAAACATATTAAGAACATTAAGTTGAAAATATTAAAGTAATAAGATTTCAATAGCCAAAAATAAAAATCGCTATAAAATATAATGGAAACATGCAGAAAAACTAAAGTATTTAGAGATGCTAAAAACTTATTTGAGTTCTTGTTTGAAATGATTATTTGATACAATATACTGTTTGTTATTAATAGAGTACGAGAAATATTACAAAATGACGATATGCCAATTGATACTACCATCAGTAACTTGAAATAAACTTGTTTAATTTTTTTGAAATATATAGAGCAACTAAATTTCAATCTGACAAGATTACTCATAAAGAAATTTCTATTCATGTGGAAGTTGAACCTACATTTTATAAAGAAATTGTTATTCATAAAGAAAGAAGCATTTTGATCAAAATGTTAATGATAATATAAAATATTATTTTCCAAAATCTTTTAGAGTTTGTTATTCATTATTTATAGTGGATTAAGTTCTTTATTCACCTAGGTTAAAGTTTGAACAATTTTAAAAATATGAATATACTTTTTATTTTTTGTTTGATTTTAAAAAATTGTAAAATATAGATGATAATTGTTTGAAGTGTTGATGACATAAGTTTGAAAAAAAAATCAATAATGATTATGATATTGATAGGCGCGAGTTTATTTTCTGAACTGCCAATTATTAAAATTGTTTGCCAAAAGACACAAAAATAAAAGTGATTGAAGTTCTAGACTATACAAAAATGAATGTGTGGATTATTTATAAAGTATTACTGATATACCAATTACAATTCTATCTGTCGAGAGGACATTCACAAAGTTGATATTGATAAAATCTTACTTTTGGTCTACAATGTTAAAGAAGGTTGAATGAATTTATCACAGTATCTATCAAAAAAGTAATTCTGAAACAGATTGATTGTAATAGTATAATTGTTGATTTTCTATTATAAAATAGGAAAATATATTTAGCCGATACTTGGCTCCCATTTTTTCAAAAAATCATTTTCATCCACGTATTCTCCTATAAAATAATTTTACACGCAAACTTAAATTTTTTTCTCATTTTTTAATCATAAATTCTCCAACAAAATTCTATTCCAAAATGACTGAAACATGCACTTAATTTAGACATTTGAAAGTTTTAGAATTTCATCAACTTTTCTCAATGCCGACCCTACATGTAAGGTAACGACCGACTTAAATACTTCATGGGACTAGAAGTTTCTTATGATAGTACTATGTGTCACGGGTTAAATTATGGTGAGCCTCTAGAAAATCTCATTCTATATCAACAATTAAAGGTTTGGTATATCTTTTAGCGATGTGTCCGAACATATCATATTCGGTTAGGGTAATTAATCAGATTATGCCTCCTCGAACAAGACATTTTGCCGTTGTTCTTCTTATTCTATGCTACATCAAATGGATTCTATGTTATGGACATTAGCTCTCTACGATCGGTCTCCTCTTAAGTAACAAGTCTATTATGATGTTTATTGGGCTAGCCAGACAGCCAATGCAAATTGTGTTTCTTTTAGGGTGATTATATTATTTCATGGCAAAGTAACATTAATTATGGCTTGTTCTAATACTAATGCATATTATCGAGCTATAGCATACTATATCTCAACTTCTTTAATTGAGATGGTTATTTCAAGGTATGAAAAACATGCATGCTTCCATGACAACTCTTCACTGTGACGATTGCAGTCAGTGGCGGACCTAGCACCCGGCCGGGGGGGCGGCTGCGCGTGCTGGGATCCGTCGGAAAAATTTTGGGAAGAAAGGAAGCAGCAGTCGTCTTCTCCGACAGGTTTTCCCCTTTCTTTTTTTTTTTTT
>CAIGRL010305348.1:0-10720 GCA_903798325.1 Fraxinus xanthoxyloides
CACTCTCGCCCCGCCACTCCCCCATCCCGCCCCGCCTTAGATGGGGCGGGGATTTGCCCGGTTTATTTTTTTTATTCAAAAAATTCCAGTTAACTAATATTTTTTTTAATTTGTCGTTAATTATTTTTTTTATTCTTCACGGGGTGGGGTGGGTTTTTTTCGCCCCATTCAGGGCGGGGCAGGTTTTTTTGGTTCTTGTGTTCTACAGTGGGGATGATTATAATTTTCTTAAAAAGTGTTGTTTCTTGGTAAAGAAGGCATTGATAGAGAACCAAACAAACTTTATGGACTGATCAACATGGCCTCTAGAAAGGCTTTTATGACTGATACCACTTTCTTTGTGCAATCACATTTGATTACAACATAGTGATACATATTTTTCTTGTCGAAGGGATTCACAGTTGGTTAAAGGAAAGTTTTTTTCTGAAATCAAAAGCAATTAGGTGCATAAATTGAAAGTTTTCTTCAACGGTGTTATTTTTCTCAACAGAAGACTGAGAGGTATTTAAGGAAATTATCAAACAATTGAGAAAGAAGAACCAGAGAGTTTCTATTGGCCAGAAACCTTCTATAGTAATTGAACTATTTTTATTTGCTGGTTACTTGAAAACAGTTACATTTAAGTGTATCTGCACTTATTGTTCTTTAACTTCTTCACTTTTGTTTCGGATATTCAGATTATAATGAACGTCTCTCCTGATTTGATATTTTGTCATTGCACTTCTATAAATGCAATTGTAAGAGATCCAAATGTGTGAAGACATTCTTTTTTCCATCTCTGGATGCATCTTTAGAGCCAGTTTACGGGACAACTTGAAGAGAAAAGATGGCCTAGAGATCAAGGTGCACATATATTATTTTGTGACGTCTTTGTATTTATGCTCACTTTGTTCCATGTAACCAAGGACCCCAGTATGCTTATCGCATGTTCAATAGGCTTTCAGTATGACTACTGTAGTTAGAAAAAGATGATCTTTTATCTGTTTTTTCCATAGAGTAGATTTTCCTCTTTCGTCATGTTTAGAATGTAGTTCTCTAACAGTTCCCTGTTCATGCTCATTATGCTTTCAATTGTATTTCTTATTCATACCCATGCTCTTGGACTTCTACTTCTCTCTCTCTCTCTCTCTTTTGGTACTGAGAATTGCAATTTTCAAGGCTGTTCGATAGTTGAATGATTGGAGCTTTTTAACTTGCATGTGTTTAATTTTTTTCCTAAAGGAGTTAGCCAACAAAATATAATTTTGGCCAGGTGGAATTGTAAACTATAGAAATTTGAACAATTAAATAAATCTGAATCAATTTTCAATCTAGCAACGAAAACAAAACATAGTCCCTCAAATAATACGTAGGAAATTTTGACCTTGAGTTCCAGTTTCTAGAAGTAAATTTGCTCAAGCAGGTAATTAATGTGAAAACTTGGCATCACAACCTTTACGATTCTCTCTCTTTTGGCAATTTGAAAAAGGAAAAAATAAAATAAATTAATGTGTGACATAATATTATCTATAATCATATGTAAACTAATTTCATTCAAGGTAATGAACTAGCTAATTATGCAGAATTAACAAAGTATAGTTAAAGATGCCCAACTGTAAATTAGAAGAAAATAGGACATGTTTTTAACATTAGAATTTTCCACCTATGTAGTTGGTACTTCTCTCTTTAGCTATTCAGGAAACTTGCCAAAATTCAAATCCCACGAAATTGTTCCATTAAATGTAAAGGAATGGGAACCTATTGTGTTCTAATGAAGCTTCAAGGGAGAACACATGTTGTGATTTACTTTAAGTAATATTAATTATTTTCTGCAATTTAATGCTCCTAATTCCTTTTTGAGATGTGCATAATAACAGTGTCTTTTCTAATTTATTATTTAGCCTATGTTTGGCCCCCATTTTTCCAAAAACTCATTTTTTCAAAAATCATCTTCAACTGCACATTTGTTCATAAAATTATATTACACGTAAATCAAAATTTTTTCCTTATTTTTTAATCACACATTCTCCAAAAAGGTCTCTATTCCAAAATACATTATCTTAGTTTAATAGTTTTCAATATTATTAATGTAGCAAAAAACTGACAGGATTCTTTGTTGTAGTTCAAGGCAGAGACAATTTAGTGTTGCACATAACATTCACTTTTTCATATATCTCACATAAAATTCCATGTCGATTCAAATGAGAGCACTGCAGATAGACGTGTCATTTAACCTATGTGACTTAGTTTTAAACCGTAAAATACCAATAAGAACAGGAAATTCTATCTAAGAATTGGCAGGTTATTAAATTTACGTTCATGCAATATACAAGAAGTCAATTTGTACTCGTTAATACCACATTTGTGTACTAAAACTTTATATGCCCATGTTTGATGGGAATTAAAATCAGATCTTTAGTAGATTTTGATAAAAAAAAATTGGTCAAATGTGTAGTTCAAAAGTTGTGGGTCCCATGAAGTATGTGGTTAAAATTCATTGTTGACTTTGACTTAGATTAAAATCTAGATTTTAATCCTTGTCAAACAGGGGCTATGTGTTTTTGCAGTTTCTTTGAGTCGCTTAAATCGGGAAAGTTCGCAACTCATATAACTTGGATGTTTAAAAGTTGTATCAATTAATGAACTGATATTTATCTGTATTCAGAAAAATAAAAAGAGAAGCTACAGGAGGATCTCATCTTTCTACATTGTAATTTGCATCATTTCTTGGACATTTGGGTTCCCTCGAGGTTTTGAGCTGCGTTGCTTAAAGATGCATGTGTTTGGAGCTTCTTTGTCTTATCCCTCTCAATTTTTAGGAAATCAAAAGAGATGAACAAATTATTATTGTTGGTGGGAAGAACTTCACAAATATGAGGTGCTGAAGAACTGGAAAATTACTGTGCGCTTTTCTTATTGATGATGGCATGACACATTGGTTCGTTTGATGTTCTATCACATAGTTGATCATTCAGTAGATAAAATTATGAGAGATCCAGAACTAAGCAATCATGGAACTTGAATAAAATAGCTTCATTATAGAGCACTGCCATGTATCACTAGCAGTAATGTATCATCACCCCATATAATGTAACTAATTAATTGCGTTGAGGTGCAAAGATTGACGGTAAACTTACTATTTTTGGGTTTGGTTATGCATAATTATGGTGACATACTGTGATAGGCTCCTATCCACCTCACGCATTCTAGAAGGACCTAGAAGAAGAATAACCTACTAGTGGGTTGAAAACTAGTCTATTAGAGAATAAAAATGGGAGGTAAAAACAGTTACAAGTAGCCTATAAAAAAAGAAAGGGGGGAAAGGATTGGGCATGCAAAATAGTGAGTGAAAACCGTGTTGTGGAGAGTGCAGCCCTCTCGAAAGGCTGATTGCATTTCCTTTATTTTTTTGTAATTTATCTGACAATTAATACAATTGTATAATTTCTGCAATTATTCTTGAATACTCCAGTAGTTTTTTAAGCAACGGACTCTGGGTCTTGAATCTTTATATCTACGTTAATTGGTGACATTATATTAATTTGAGGAGAAAAGAAGTTAATCATTCATTATTCATTTTTGTCCATGAAGATTTTAGCATATGTAGAGAGAGGAAAATGAACTGTAATCAACATAGTTCAGAGCAAAATGATAAGAATCTAATTGAGACTTGAACGCTTGTCAAAGACTTCATGAAAGCAGAGTCCTTCCTCCATATCATAGTGCATTAGCAGTAAGCTTAGAAACTTCTCCCTCAAAAAAGTATGTTTTTTGCAAGACGTTCTCATAGTACAATGTCTCCAGCATCACTATTGTCATCATCCCAACTAGTACTAGTCTTTAAAAAATAACTGTTCAAGATTTTCGCCATTCAAGGCGTGGGAGGTTGCTTATCATATGTATTTCATATGTATACATATACTGATGGTTATTGCACGTGACTCTATTGTGTGTTTGCTAGTGCTTTGGCTGCTTTGATATGCATGCGTATTGATTGTGTTCTATGTGCATGACATTTTTGTGTTGTGCTTTCTGAAATATGGATTTTATTACCTTCGTTTTGAGATAATGTTTTTTTTATCCCATTTTTTTGGAAGAGGGTAACTTGAATTCTGAAACTGAGTTATTTTGGTGACTGTTCTCTAACACTCTTTGTTTTGGTCATTCTGGCTTGGACGCTAGTTAGTTTACTTACATTTTTTTTTGTAGCGGATGGCTGCTGCACCCTGTTTCTTGTTTTTCCTTCCATTTACAGTTATTAAATGCTATTTAGCCTATTTAGATTTTGCCTTTCAGTACTTTTGGAATTGAATTGTGTTATTTTCACTGTGTGGTAATTTTTAGTTACCTTCTGATAAATTGTTTCGTTGTTGTGTGTAATTATTTTGGCTTATATGCTGGTCTAAGCTTTTACACTTGCTGCTGCCTGTTCTTCTTATGGTTCTAGTTCCCTTTCTGTTCATTTTTGGTTTTCTAAAATGGAAAGAATTTGAGTCATTCATTTAATTTGTGGTTTCGGGAAGTTTCATATACTCCTATATATGAAATTTCTCCTAATTTTCAATCTAAAAGACCTTTCTTGGAGCATTAAGTTTTCAATGTTTGAACTGTTTAGTAGTGAGTTGTTGGTTTTGGGGCTTTGTTCTGGGTGGAGTTTTCCATTCATCATTCCTGTGGTTTGTTAGATTGGGATGTTTTGTTAGTTACACACAGAAATGTCTCTTTGTTTTCATGTAATCAATTCATCCATGTAAAATTTTTAAAACTACTCTTTGGTATAAATCCATCAAAACAAAAAAAGAAAAAAGAAAAGCTAGCAATGCATATGCATTTTAGTTATTTGAAAGATGAGTTAAAACGTACCTCAAAAAATGTTAATTTGATTCGTCATTGAAACATCCTACTTTTAGTTATTTTCTCAATTATTTGAAACTATTCTTTTTTCTCCCTGCAAGGAATATCATTACAACTCTACGTTAAGAATTATGTGCATAATTGATACCACCCTTAGTAAGTGAAGAAACAAAAGTGATGTGGCAATATGAAAGATTTACATGATAAAAATTTACCACTGGCAGAATATGATAATTTATTAATATCAATAATGGAAGATTATAAAATATTGTGTAAAATGTAATGATTGATTTTTTTAGAGGTTACTCCTCGTATATATGGTACAAGAAGAGCCTAATATGTGGTAGAGTTCGACTATAATTAACTATATACAATAATGAAGTTTTTGGGATAAAATAGAATTCAAAATTTTGCTAAAAAAGAGTATTGTTCAAAATTCAGATAAGATCGCTGTTTGAGAGGCGGTCTTGTGGCTATTGAGCGGTGTAATTGAGTAATTGTTTCTCGTAAGATCGACAAATCGAACTCGTTTATCCACTTTATTACTCGCGTCCTATGCTTGCGGTACACGTGTTTTTAACGAATAATAGGTAAGTTTAGTGGCCAAAATTGGACCACTTCAAAGTTTAGTGAGTAATTGAAAACGTTTTTCAAAGTTTAGTATGAAAATTTGTTAACGGCATGACGGAGCATCACATTCCATTAACTCTTAAATTAATTGGTCATTGACATATAAAATATGCTACAACTTGTATTATTTGTTTCGTGGGGGCATCCCTTTATGGATAGAGGGTCTTGCCCTAATCCTTTGTTTAGGGTTTGTTGACGAAAAATCAATAAATGTTTATTAAGAAAATAAAAATGAAGAGAGTCAAAATAAAAAGCATTGTTGTACTCTTTAAAATTTAAAGATGTTCTATATAACGTATAAGATGCTCTTTATAAATAAAGAGTTTCTGGAAGATGTTCTTATGATGTGTCTAGTTGGCGTTATTTTCAATGGAAAATGTTATTTTTTTACTCAAATTTCTATTTTTGGAGTGTTTAATTGACATTTTTTTTTCTACTCAAATTTTTTTCTAAAAGTAGGCCACATGATCATGTCTTTCTCAAAATCAAGGAAAATATTTTCTTCATGGAACGGTACGTTTTTATTTTTTAGGCAATTCATACTATTCAAAAATACAATTTTATAAAAAAAATACAACATTTTCTAATTTAAAAATTAAGTCAATTAATTTAATTGACAATTTTCATAAAAATATGCCTAGACTTATTTTCTTTAATGCAAGTTCCATGCTTATAGTTACACACACTCCTAGTGTTAACCCCCTCTTTTTGTGCGATGTATGTTTTGGTCATATGACATAGCAGAGGTCATCTAACTTTGAGCAAAATCTCAACTAGATCTTAAATTTTAATTTGTCTCAATTTTAATTTATTTTCAATCACGTATGGTCTCCAAAATTAATAAAAATTGCTCAATTAACAACTACACTACAAAAGATTTCAATTTAATCGTTGCATGTCATGTCAAATCATAATTACATCATGTCATAATATTGTTAAAATAATAAAAAGTCATTTTAACATTTGTTGACCCCAAAATGGACCAATGACGTGGTCAACAGAAAAATAGGAAATAACGTCCACATAAGTCGTATCACAATGTATTATTCAGATCGAATCACCAATTTTGTAGATTGATCAATAAAAGAAATGGTTCCAAGTGTTAAACGAATTGTGATGTGACTATTTGGTTGATAAAAGGGGATTGGTGTAAGAAGTAAAGTAGAGGGAACCGAGGTTCACATTAAGTGTATAAACTCGCATTACCCACCCCCGGTACGATATGTATTATTATACTTAAAGTAGGGTGAACGAGGCCCGTCAGATAGTGGGGCACGTGGTCCGACTGGATCCAATGGTTCCCATTAACATCAATCAATCAATTGGATGCTAAGATCCCCATATCTTCTATTCATAATCTGAGGACTTGACCGTGTAGGTGTGCAGATGGGGCATCGACAGTGTGTGGTCTTGTCAATCACTTTATTGGATCTGTTATGTGTTCGACTATTCGCCTCGGCAAGAAACAAGTTCTTGTTGGGACCTTTGCCAGAAAGGGGTCGGTCAACTTGCCTTTAAGTTGGGCTCGTTCCAACTTGTACAAAACCAGGTCGCCTATTCTGTCCCGCCATGTATGAGTTCTTCCGCCTGCCACGTGGTGTATTTATTTTACGATTATTTATATGAGTAACAACATTTTTATCAAAAGATCATATTATAAACTCCATTTACCAGAATGTGACATCATGATTAATTTGAAATTATTGAAGTTAAGTGGCATAATTAAGATAAATTAGAATTTGGCAACTCAATTGAGATTTTGCTGAAAGTTCAGTGACGGTGGATGAAATTTACTAATTACTTTATGGGGAGCGACGAAGGTGAGAATACGGTGTCGTACTAGGGAAGAACGTCCTCCTCCAACCTGCCATTCCATATCCATCTCGCCATACGTGCGTTATCTCCTCTTCGGTTTCACACAGTAACAACAAACGAAAATGAACACTCTGAGCTCAACTTGTCTCTGTAATCATCGCATTTTGAAATATCCATCAATCATTTCACTTCCCAGAAACCCTGCTACAAAGAATATTTTACCGCGCAATTGTTTCAGAATTCTCGCGAGTTCAAATGGGGTAGATACGAAGACTGAAGAGGACAGCGAAAATGATGTACAAGAGCAAGGAATTGCAGAAGGTAATAAGATTTCAGTGGGAGCTACGTCAACCGGTCCTGCGTTCGATAAAGATCTCAAAAAGGTTGAGTTAATTTCTATCTGTTTTTCAGTTTTTCAATAGGATTTGCTTGATTTTTATTGGAATTTTAATTTGGGTGTGAAAGGAATTTTGAAGGATTTCACGTTAATGAATTGATAGCAGTCATTTTTCTGATTATATATTGAATATTCCTTATAAAGGCTAGTATCAGCATAAATTTGTGTACTGGACGGGGTTCTTTTCCTGAATTTCATCTTTTGATAGGTGGTTCAAAAAACTGCAGCTACATTTGCTCCAAGAGCTTCAACCGCATCCAAAAATCCCGCCATACCTGGAACTGTTTTGTACTCTGTGTTTGAGGTTCAAGGGTATGCCTCTATGTTTTTGGGTGGAGTTCTCTCTTTCAATCTCATATTCCCATCAAATGAACCAGACATTTGGAGACTAATGGGCATGTGGTCCATTTGGATGTTCAGTAAGCATTTCTTCATTTTACAACTCGAAGCTTCATAGCCTACATTCTAACGTTTATGCAAAAGACTTATGGCTGATTGGATGTTCTTTAAGGCTGATTGGATGTTCTTTAATTATTTCAATGTTCCTGTATCAATTCTTAGATACATAAGGTCAAATAACTTGAATTTTTTTAGAGTTCATAGATATCGGTCCTTATATACGTAAGGATAATAGTCGAGGAAGTTACAACAGATACATCTTACTAAACTTTATCTCATATTTTTTTCCTTATTGCTTGCACAATAAGAATTTTTCATTTCCAAGGAAGTTGAATATCCCTTAAACCATTAGTTCTGAGCCATATTTCACAAAGCATCTGAAATAACACTGGACATCTAGTTGGTGACTGTCCTTCATGGCAGATTCCTCTTAAAAGTATATAACTATTTCAACATCTTATAGTCCCTATATTTTTTTTATTGTTTATACAGAACTATATGTGTATATTGATGAGGCCGATCTTTGCTGTTGCAGCTATTCCTTCCCTTCGTGCACGAGACTGCTCGAAGAATGAGAAAGAAGCTCTCAATTATCTCTTTCTCCTTATTCCATTGCTTAATGTCATAATTCCATTTTTCTGGAAATCATTTGCTGTCGTTTGGTCAGCTGATACTGTAGCCTTTTTCGGAATGTATGCTTGGAAGGTATGCATTTAATCAGCACTTCACGTTGGGACCTGATTAAGCCTTTATCTAAAGTCTAAACCAATAATTCCTTCTTCATTTTCCCCTTTGGTACAGCTTGGATGGCTACAACAGAGCGAATAGTGTATGTATTGAGCACAATGAGTGGGGTTCTTCCTTCTCGATCCATATGCCGCCATACTTCTCAAATTTCATGGCTTATGGTCGATATAAAGTCATACTTTTGAGCCCGTGTTGTAATCAAGCAACTTCTCTGAGATGGGTTGGTTAGCATTTTAGGCAAAGATGGATTAATTTCCCAAATGAAAGAGTACGCGGGCACCATTTTCAATATATTACCCCTTAGTTGATGTTTGTGAATTGTTGCATTGCTGTAAAAATAGGCCTACGAATCTTTGTGCCGTCAATAAATATTATAGATAATTAAGCATGAGTTGTGCTGAAATTCTCAGAATTCTAGTAGATGATAATTTAATTTCAACTTTTGTAGCCACGAGTTTAGTAGTTGGCAGATAAAAATGTAAGATGCATCATACTTGATACTACCATTAATTTCTTAGTGTTCCCATAAGAACATGCTGTTTCGATTTGATGGAGCTGATCAGGAATGTGATTTGCAATCCACTATGATTCCATGGGGAATAAGTGCAGAGGTGAGAAGATGAACGGTAACTTTTGGCATTAAAAGTTATAATGTTACATTTACTCAAAATTTTCTCCACCAACTGTGATTATGCTATAATAATGACCTCTATTTCTCTTTTTTTCAGCTTGAAAAATCTCTGTTAGTCGCAGGATTATATGACATATTTATGTTCGCCATTTTCTAGTCGGCGCTAATATTCTGTTTCACATCTAAGGCCGGCATGGGTCGATTCCAAATATAATTATGGAATCGTTCGTGTTCGGTTCAGTTCGGTTTGGTTCAGTTCGGTTCCGTACCATAATTAAATTTTTTTAACATTTACAGCAACACTACATAAATACAATTAATAACATGTTCATTCATAACTTTTAAAAATTAACGTGACCCAATCTAAAAACATATAAATAACAAGATGTCCAATAAAATTAATTCAATGTATACAAATATAAAAAACTAGATACTAATATTAAAATATCGGTGATCCATATCAATAATTCATTTACTTCAAACAGCCCAAATATTGGGCTAATAAAAAAATAATTTGGCTGGACTGGCTGGTTTGTTTAATAAATTTGCTAATTTGTTTAGAAAAAATTAAAATAATTTAATTAATTCAATATGAAAAATTAAAAAAATTATTTAGATTCGGTTCTTAGTCTAGAATCGAGAATCGACCAAACCTATCGATTCTCAATTCAGATACTCGTTCGGGTATTTAACTTATGAAGAACCGCTCGATTCTGTTCGGTTCGAAAGATTTGTCCAGCCCTTCACATCAGTAAATGCGAATAACAGTTATTTGATAAAGTATATACTTGAATATATATTCATAAAAACTCGTTTGACCATAAATTTTATGACTCGTAGCTTTTTCTATTCTTTAACTACACTTTTTTCAAAAAAAAAAAATCATTTTCACTTAGAAAAAATAAATTGCCAAATAAGTTTTTAGTTTCTTTAATACTTTAGTAAAAAGCATTATTATTTATACAAAACTATAAATATAAAATTATTTAATTAAACCAAAAGGTTATAAAAAGAAATTATTTGTTCTATATTATTAAGAAGTCAGTGATTCAGTGAACATCTTTGTTACCAAAGTTGGTAGATAATTGTGTCAACAAACTTCGGTATAAATTAAATGTGATCTAAGGTTATTCTATTTTTAATAATATTTAGTTAGTATTATATAACTTTACAAGTCACTTCAACGTTGTCTTAGGAAAATACTTTTCGAAAGTCACCGAGCTTATAGATTTGTTTTATGTTGATCACTCAATTTCAATTTGTTTTAT
>CAIGRL010305419.1:0-12585 GCA_903798325.1 Fraxinus xanthoxyloides
TGAGGTATAATGCTTCACTTTTTGTATCCTCAAACACCAAACACCAATGGTCCCACTGGGCGTGCCAAATTGTTTCGCATGTTTTGTCGCTAACAATTAAAAAAGGGATCAGACGATTGTGTAAAGAACAGACCTCTTGAGACAAAATCCAAAAAAATGGGTGTTTTATTGGCGAATATTTACAATTGGAAACAAACAGAATGCCTTCAAATGGCGCAAGCACACGAGTATTGAAAGAAGTATTTTAAAGTTTAAACTAAGAAATTGAAATTACATATTCTCTGTTGAGAGTGTTTGATTCGGGTCCTTTGCTTCTGTGTTTTCTCTTCATTTTTATACTTCCTTGATAATTTTTTGATGACAAACTGCTTGGAACTACTCGCTTGCTCCATAACCACCCACTTTCTTCATGATGGTCGACATGTCGTAGAACGGTTATTCCATAACCGTTGTCATTACTCTTGCATTTAACTGCACACTACTGGAATTCTTGGATCGTGGGGTGTAATAAATTTACTTAATAACCGCTTCAATAACTTCTAAATTAGATGACTATGATACATTAGATTCGTTCAGTTCTTGGGCGACTTGAGGGTTTGGGCGAGGACAGGATCATCGCCCTGGGCGACTTGAAGGTTTGGGCGAGGACAGGATCATCGCCCTGGGCGACTTGAAGGTTTGGGCGAGGACATGATCATCGCCCTGGGCGATCGTACGGCACTCCATTCGCTCAGATTTTGGGCGTCTTGCAAGTTTGGGGGATGATGTTACTTTGTTTGTGGACCTTCACTGACTTTATCAATGGTTCTATCTGGGCCTGTATCCTGGACTTCCGAATTGGGTTTCACTCCTTGAATCATTTATCTTGGACTACACTTTTAATGTGTCAACAACATCACTTTATAAATATTCTTTATATTTGTAACATATAGACTATAAATATTTTCACTCTTTTCGAAAAATAAAAGTCACTCAACCAAATTTAAATTAAAAAGTTATACTAAATATGTTTGATTATATAACTAAAAAATATATATACATTTTCAAAGTGACAAACGCTACAAATTTTATTTTCACCTTTGAATAGGTACGTACTGTATAGAAATTGAGGTGGCATTAACATTTTTGCTTGCAATGATAAATGGAAAAAGTTAAAGCCATTTGTAAGCCATGACTTATTTATCAACAACTGTGTAGATGAAATGTAACTATTACCAGTGACGGACTCAGAATTTTGAGTCAGTATGGACGGCCGTGGATCGTCGACCGTTGTCAACATTAAAGTATTAAGAGCCCTGTTTGATGCCAATTTTAATTTAATTTTTTTTTTCAAAAGTGCATTTTGAAATAGTGATTTAATGAAAAATATGTGGTTAAAAATAAGAAAATGTTTTGAATATTTTATTGAAAAATGTGCGGTTGAAAGAAGAAAAAATGTATTTTGAAAAAAATAATAATCAAATAAGGTCTAAAATTTAATATAACAATTATTTTTGTTCAAACTGAATATATATAATTTTGTTGTAAAAATTAACAATATTTACCAAATGATATTGTGATCAAATTTTATATAATTCAAAGGAAGATCATGAATTCATATTTATAGAATTGCATTAAGCCCATTAAACTGTAACATTTATTATTCTGGTAAATTTAATAACAAATTCAATGAGTGCCACAATAGTCTCATTCTCAATATCCAAAGGAGTGGTCCAGGTTTCGAATCTCCCCTCCCTTCCCTTTTGATTTTGGTACAAATTAAAGAATTAAAAATCTTTCACAAAGCGGTGGAAAATGATTCGAAACCTGGACTCATATATAAATATACGAGCTCTAACCAGCCAACCGACAAAAAATGTTGGAAACTAAAAAGATTACCACAAATATAATCTAAGGAGTCCATTTATTGTTAAAAAAAAAAATTGTTTCCGACGGATCCAACATGTGCGGCCGCCAGAGCTCACCGGGTGCTGGGTCCACCACTAACTATTACAATTTCTTATAGTTTTGAGATACATTATAATTTACAGAAAAATGTGACAACAACTTAGATCGTTTTGATCCACATTTTTCTCGAAATTCATTCTTTCAAAATTCATTTTCAACTACAGATTTTTCAATAAAATAATATTACAATCAAATTTAAAAATTTTCCTTATTTTTTAACTATATATTTTTCATCACATCACATTATAAAATACATTCTTTTCTAAAAAAAATGCACATCAAACACCACCTTACCAATTGCTACCAATTGAAAAACTGATGGATAAGCACATCTTACAAACAATATTGTTCAAAAATATTATTATCTTACACCACTTGTATTACAACTCCATATCAAATGGCACGTATGATAGTTTAACAATAAGCAGAAATCAGTAGGGTTGAACAAAATCACCGAACTGAATCGGACCGGACCAGAACCGAACCTATCGGTTCTTCATAACTTAAATATCCGAACGGGGTATCTGAATCTAGAATCGATGGGTTTAGGTCGATTCTCGGTTCTAGCACAGAACCTAAGAATCGAATCTAAATCATTTTTTCATTTTTTATAAACAAATTAGCAAATTAATTAAACAAACCATCAAGTTCAGTCAAATTATTTTTTTGTTAACCCAACATTTGAAGTTTATCCTTCCCATTTCTATTCAAAATTCATTTGAAAAACAGTACACCCATTCCCGTATAAACTCAAATCATTTGATAATTTTAAAACTTACATCCTCATTCTCAAATCGATTTTGAAGCCCCTTCATTTGACCGGCGGCTGTAGCTACTGATTAGATCTCTGAGTGCAGTATAATCATTAAAAAATTGGGCTATGTTAATTTGTAAAATTTACGAATGAACATGTCATTAGTTGTATTTATGGAATCTTACTATAATGGTTAAGAAATTTAATTATGGTACGGAACTTAACAGAGTCGACCCGAATCGAATCGAACTGAACGGAACCGAATCCGAACGGTTCGATAATTATATTTCGATCTGATGGTTCCATTTATTAAATACTCAAAAATTTTAGGTCAGTTTAGTTCTGAAAATAACCGAATCGACCCATGTCCAACCCTAGAATTCAGTGACTTATTTAATTGTAAATTTCATTTTAATGTCATATTAATGACATCTAAATTGATGTTTTAACATTAATTATACTAAATGTTTTCACCATTCCACAAAAGTAGGCTTACTTCCATCTTTACACAAATAAAAAAAAATAAAAATTAATCAATCTATTTGGAACATTAAATTTTACTTACTTTTTTCTAATATATCCCTGCATTGAATAATAGTATTCGTTTTGTCTCATAAAAATTGACTTGCTTTCTTTTTTCGTCTGTCCCAAATTATAGATTACTTTCCTTGTTGATGGTATAGTTAATTTTTAGTTTCTAATATAGATTTATTTAATGTAGGTTGTTATTAACAAATATGAATTATTCTTATTTAAACAATTATTTAATGTAGGTGTATATTAGGAAAGAGTAATATCATTCATAATCAGCGATTACGGTAGTCATCCATCCAATATTACATCTTCTTATTTGAAGCAATAGTATTATAAGGAATTAATATCCTAAATAACAAGTAGTCATATATGATGATTAGAGTAGTCGCTAACAATGAATAATATTACTCATTAGAAAAAAAAGTATTAAAAAATTTATATTTTCAACCATATTAATTACATTGTTTAATTTGTGTGAAAATAAAAAGAAAATCTATTTTTATAAGACGAATAGAGTATTTTATACTTGTTGATAACAAAACACAATAAATATGAATATATGAAAAAATTAAGAAATTAATTATACTATCAATAAGAAAAGTGATCTATTATTGAGGCAAATTAAAAAAAGAAAGGCAAATCTATCATTATGAAATGGAAATGGTAACATTATTCATTACATAATAAAAAATTGCAGGTTCGAAGATGTCAACACGTGGTATAGGTGACACTTAACAACATTATTGGGGTCTGAATTAAATGTACAAATTAAAAATTTTATATATTTGTATTCTTCTGTGTATGGCTAAACGCATTAAGTTAATGTTCGGGTAAGTTTAAAAAAAAAAAAAATTTAGAAAAATTAGGGTTGAACTTGTTAACTTTCGTAAAATTTAAAACTACCCTTTTATCCTTTAAAAATTAATAAAAATTTGGTCAGATCATTTACTTTTTGTCAACCAACGGACGAACGAACATTTTTCTGTCATTTTATTCTTGTGATGTGAATATTTCTAAGGTTTGGAACTGTGGTGGCACAAGGTGAAAGTTAAGGTAAAATTTACAAAAAAAACAAAAAGGTTTGAGATCGATGTCGTAATCATCCAAAAAATAGTTTGTGTTGAGTGTGTGTGTATATATAAATATATATTAAAAATAATTTTATAATTAATGTTATGTCTATTTTAATAAGGCTTCAGATCACAATCACGTGGTAGCCAACTAACCCACACTCCAAATCACTATTCTGCTAGCCTAAGTAAGGTTGACCCTCTATGACTTAGACGAAGTGCTATAACTTGTTATAGAAGTGATTCAAGGTAATTAACCTCTTTGTTGATCCCAAGCACCACCCACATCACCTCTTTCAAGAGATATTTTGTATAAGATCACCATATGATTTATCGATGTGAAATTTTCATAGCAGGTACATAACAAATCAAGTTATTACTCTATATTTTAGAAGTCAGATCTAGACTTTAGAATGACCATTTTTCAAAAAACATTAATGCTAATCCACCTATAATTGATGGAGGGACGCCTAGGTGGGAACACCTCGACCATCAAGATGAGACTATGTGTCTTTTGATCCAACGATAACATTTCCTCTTCTTCTATTGTAAAAGTTCACATTTAATATCATTTGAAGGTAATGAAATTTTACCCACTCAAAGTAAGATTGCAATCTCCCATTTTCTATTATGTTGTAAACCCCTGATGTTTGTACGTTAAAGGGGCTCACGTCTTCCAACCATTTTGTTGACATTGAAAATTAAACAAGTAAATTTCAAGCCAACTTTAGGGAAAAACACGACTTTGATTAATTGACAATCCAAGATTACAAGTTATTCATCTACTCTTTTATGTGTTTATAGGAGATACTTGAAATATGGTAATATAAAGAGATTTGTAATGTATGAAGCCGTGTTTTCTTATGTCCTCTTTTTCTATGGCCATTTCTTTTTCTTTTTTTTTATAGGAGAAAATATGCATGCTTTATTAATTCCCTATCTCGTCACCTGCAAACCGAATTGAAGTACATTTGCTGTAGTAATTCAATTGGCTATCGAGCTCAGTTGGCAAGTTATTATGAGTAAATTTTACAGATGAACCCCAATAATTAAGAAGCACTCTAGGAAAAGGAGTCTAATTATTTGATTAGAGGCTTATGTGAGCGTTAATGTAAGATTATTCCTTGTGGATTTTTCTAATTGGCTAGTTTGTTGATTCTGTTAGTAATCTTCAATCATTAGGATTCATTTTCTTTCGAAAGACTACACAATCTTCTCAAATACGCTAACCATCCGAACTGACCTCACACCAATAAGCTCACATTGTCACGTTCTCATCACGTGTATTAATCCGACCTCACCGACCTTAGAGCTCGGCACGTCAACACATCTCATAACCAAAAATACTCGTTCTATTGATTGACTTGATCGTTGAAGTGCTTGCAGTCCCCTTTCCTATCATCAAAGAAGGTCATGTACCTCGACAATTTGTTGTGCATAGTGTTTACATGAACATGAGTGAAATCTAAATCTGGTAATCACGCGTAGAAATCGAGGTCGTGATTTTAAAATTTTGGTTTCAAACAACGGATAGAAAACAATATTTTCTATAGAAAACAAGATCAGATATGTAGATGATTGATGTATGAACGCACTCGTCATATAGCTGGAGCTCAAAACTATCAACGTTTAAAAATAGTTGAATGAAAAGGAAAGGACAACATATATTTCTTAATTGATTTTCCTAAATATTTATGAAGCGTCAATAACTTTTCAATTTATAGTTTATCTAGTCGAATGAAAATATTTTATTCCATTTATAGGACAATTTAAAATAGTAATAATAATTTGATTAAGTTCTAAATATGGTAAATGGTAAAATCCTCATATTTCCTTAATTTCTTGCTACTATTCTAATTTGAAGCTTCAATTGTGAAATAATTAATAATCATTCTTAAATTGAGATTAGACGTCAATCCCTCTCTTGATTTTTTAAAATAGTTTGAGCAATGTAACATATCTTAAAATAAATATTGCTATTGGATTCTATTCTATTTATTATGTCTACACTTAATTCTTAACTCTTCAAATTAACGTCAATTTGAATTAAAATCTTTTTAATTATTTTAATACCCAGATCAAAATATAAACAAATTTTACTGAATAAATTGCCAAAATAAAATAAACCGTTTTACATGCTGTTATTGGCCAAGAAATAAAAGCTTTGTTTAATCTCTATTTTTCAAAATGCATTTTTAATTATAATTTTTTTAATAAAATAATTTTATAAGTAAACAAACACTTTTCAACGCTAATTATTTTAAAAGATATATTTTCGAAAAATCTCTAGCAACAAAATTATATGTTGGGGATGGGACAAGTGTTTGAGACGTGTACACATGGCATGAGTTGCTTGACGGTGGTGGCTAATAACTCGACAAAAAGTGGCGTTTATTTAATATATATCATCTACCAACTATCCCACTAAAGTAGTGCTAAACTAACTTTTACTTTTGAGTAAACGAATGCCACCCGACTCGACTCGTCACTTCAATCCTCCACTTAAATATACAAGCTATGTCGCTCACCTCATAAATAATTATTATTTTTCTATTCATTTCCAACCACATATTATTTAATAAAATAATATTTTCTATAATATCAATAATTTTTCCTTTTTTTCAACCACACACATTCTCCATCAATTTTCTATTTCAGAATAATTTCTTTTAAAATATTGTGACCCAAACACATTCTAAATATGTTTTGAATTCAAAATTGTTCTGACTCTTCGTTTATCCTTGTTTATACAGACATATCATAATTTTTAGTTCCCGTTTGACATTCATTAAATAGATTTTTTTTTTAAAATTGAGTTTTGAAATAATAATTTTTCAGAAGATGTGTGATTAAAAAATATGAATTTTTTTTATTTACGTTTATAATATTTTATTGCGTAAACGTGTGGTTAAAAATAAGTTTAAAAGTGTGTTTGAGTTACATTATTTTGGAATAATATATTATGGAATAGTAGATTGATGAAGAATTTGTGATTGAAAAAGAAGGAAAAATTATTGATGTGATGTAAAATATTTTATTGAAGAATATGTGTTTGAAAATGAATAGAACAATGAAAATAAAAATTTTAATGTGTACCAAATATGGGTTAAAGAAAAAGAGTTTTGATGTAATGAGATATTTGGAGATAATGTATTTTGGAATAATAATTTTTGGAAGAATGTGTGGCTAAAAAGAAAATAAATTATTTATTTATTTATGTGTAATATTATTTTATTGAAAAATATAAGAAAAAATTATATTAAGAACATGGACTTAATAATTTGAAAATACAGATGAGGCAAAAAGTGACACAAAGTGATGTCGTCGCCGGGGCCCTATTCTCAAATTAACTGGTACGTTCCTAATCGAATTAGGTTGCGTTACGTTTGAAGAACTCTGCCTGAATTGGACTTAATAAACTCCAAAGCAAACTACAATTCTGTGTTCATATATCCAATCAAGTAAGGATTACTTTCTATTTCAATATAAATATAGCTCCTACCTCTTTAATTAAAGTTACATACATAATTAATCATTTTACATTCCAGTAATTGTTTCAGATTTTGTCTCAATTAATGAAAGATAAAATTTAGAAGAACATTATATTTTGACGTCTTTTAATTTAATAAAAATGTGCTGATTTGTCAAAATATAGATTGAGGGATCAATAAATTGAAGGGAAAAAATTCTTTGAGATCTCACGCGTGTATAGGCACAATATACTTCAATTTCACACAAAGGAATACACATAGTAGACTCGAGTTTTACTTCAAAGAACACACACAGCAGACAAACAACATATAAATACTCGACCTTGAGCAGTACAAATCATCACCAAAAACCCTTCTCTCGCTCTCTCTCTCTCCCACACATTACCCTTCACACAGAAACAAACTATTTTCAAGGCTCAAATTACTCTCTCCCCCCTTAAAGCCTACAGGAGTTCTTAATTCTTAGAACTCTTTCTCTCACACACACACACACACACACACACACACACACTCTTTCTCCCTCTCCCTGCCTACATGAGTCCTTAATTCTTAGAACTTTCTCACTCTCACAAACACACACAATATCATCTCTCTCTTAGAACTCCGTTGAATACAATTCACTTTATCTCTCTTCAAATTTCTCCAAACTGCAAGTGAAAACGGCGGAGTTTTACTGCCCGAATGGCAGATATAACAAAGTACGCACCCATTGGTGTTGGTGGTGGGAATTTGATCTCAGATTTCAAGAGCCACTTTTCTCTATTCAGAACTAAGAGAACTGTTTCTATTGCATATGGGTTTGTGTTTGTTTTTATTGTTGTCACCATTTTTCTTGCCTTTAGCCCCTCTCCGAACTCTTCTTCGCCGTGGTTCACTAACATTTTTGCTCCCAGTAGTAGAGACGGTACGGGTTCTGCAACACCCTCGTCAATTTTCTCTGATGAGTCTTATAGATCTCATTTTTCTTCATTTTTCTCTTATTTTTATGCTCGTAATTCTTCACCGACAGGAGATAATGTTAGATCCCAGCACCCTACGATTAAACCATCCACTTTGAATAAAGAATCCCCAGTAGAAGTCTTGAAGCCTAGTTCAGTTTTACCCCAGAAGCCTTCTGTAAATCGGACTGCCGATAATGGTATGCCACCAAAGTCCTTTTCTGAATCGAATAAAGGGTCATCAGATGTCAAAAATCAGACTCAAATCGAAGGCTTGCACGGTAAAGTTGAAGTTTTAAAGCAGAACGATATTCGGAATAAAGATTCGGATGCTAAAGTTGGAGTCCTGAAGCAAAATCAGACTCAAAATAGCGAAATTGAAGTTTTGAAGACAAATCAAAGCACAATTGGGGACGCAAATTCTCCAGTTCCTGTGAATTCATCACCAAATTCTGCTCCTGGAGCTCAAAAAGTTATAAAGAATGGAGACAAGGGAAATACAGAGCAGGGTTTGATTAAAAACTCAACTTCTTCTTTGAGGAAGAAACATGACGATTTGATCAAATCTTTGACGAATTGTGATTTTTTTGATGGAAACTGGGTGAAAGATGATTCTTACCCACTTTACAAGCCTGGTTCTTGTTCTCTGATTGATGAGCAATTTAACTGTTTTCTTAATGGTAGACCTGATAATGATTATCACAGAATGAAATGGGAGCCCAAAGGTTGCACTCTCCCAAGGTATGTGGCAGAATCTTAATCTTCTTTGTTAAACACAATTCCAGTAATTAATGACATTTTAATTCATAAAATTGAAATCGGGTTTGTTTCAATTCAGTCTATGTACTTTACTTGTACCAAAAAGTTTCATAATTATAGGGTTTTTATACTTAGCCAATATTAAATTGTATTTTACTTGAAATATACAGGCTGAACGGAAGTCATATGCTGGAAATGTTGAGAGGGAAGAGATTAGTGTTTGTTGGTGATTCTCTGAATAGGAATATGTGGGAATCACTTATTTGTATATTAAGGAACTCTGTGAAAGATCAGAGTAAAGTTTATGAGCAACAAGGCAGGCACCATTTTAGGACAGAAGCTTCTTATTCCTTTATATTTGAAGTAAGTTATTGGATTTTTCTTATTCTTTCTATTCTGATTTGAATTCTAATTTAGGTAGCATATTCTCAAATTGATATTTTTCTCCCTTTGGATTGCTATGGATGGATTTGTAGGACTATAAATGTACTGTAGAGTTCTTTGTAACTCCTTTCTTGGTTCAAGAATCGGAAGCCACAGATAGAAATGGAACGAAGAAGGAAACGCTTCGACTCGATATAATTGAGAGGTCGGCCAATCATTACAAAGACGCTGATTTTATTATTTTCAACACTGGACACTGGTGGACTCATGAGAAGACGTCGAAAGGGTAAAAGTCTCTATAACTTATTACAAGCTTATAATGAGTTTGTTCGAGCCTAAACAATTTTGAATGTTTTTCAGGGAAGACTATTATCAAGAAGGCAGCCATGTGTACAAAGAATTGAACGTTGTCGAGGCATTTAGGAAAGCTATAACAACATGGGGGAGATGGATTGATGCCAAGGTAAATCCAAGGAAAACGCTCGTCTTCTTCAGAGGCTATTCTGCATCTCATTTCAGGTAATAAATTACAATGATCTGAAAACTAAGAAAACGAATTTATGATTCCTTTGGACTACCATATTTGGTTAGTCTTCACCGTAGAAATGTTGAGAAGAAGGATAGCTCAGTTACCGATTTTTTTTTCTGCTTTACGATAAGACCAACACATTGAAGAGAAATTGCTGTACTTATTTATTGATTGCTGAGTTGTTGTTTTCTCCTACCGTGTATTGATTTCATCACCATTATTCTTCAACCTTGATTTTAATATTCTGCAATCTTTATTTTATGTTTTCAAACAGTGGTGGGCAATGGAATTCTGGTGGGCAATGTGACCACGAGACCAAGCCGATAAAGAATGACACTTATCTCACGCCGTATCCACCGAAGATGACGGTTTTGGAGAACGTGTTGAAAGGAATGAAAAACCGCGTAACTTATCTTAACGTCACGAGAATGACCGATTATCGAAAGGACGGTCATCCATCAATATATCGAAAACAAAATTATTCCGAAGAGGAGAGGAGATCGCCATTGAGCTTCCAAGACTGCAGCCATTGGTGCCTCCCCGGCGTACCTGATGCTTGGAATGAGATACTCTATGCCGAACTTCTAGTAAACCAGAAGCAACGACGAAAAGGGTACTAGTAGGAGACTCGAGTATACAGATATGTGCATTATGCATTTTTTTTTTACTTTCGAGAATATAGATACGAAAACAACCTGCAGAAGATCCAAGAAAGAGTATTTTGATATGGTATATAAAATAATGAGAAACAGAGATTGTAATTGAATGTGTTGATATGCGGGAAAAGAAGATTGTTTTAGTGGGGGGCTTCATTGATAATTTTATCTATATAAGAATAATTAAATCAGATAAATATTATTTCGTTAGCCTCTCTATAATTTCTCACTTTGGGATCACAGATTAAGATGTTGGCAAACGAGCCGAGCTCGTGGCTCGTTATAAAACGTGCTCGGCTTGTTACTACCTCGGTCCACGAGCTCGTACTGTAGCGAGTCGAGTGGTTCGGCTCGTGGCTCGTCTTTTTGAATTTTTTTTAAACTATCCTTTTCTTTTTTAAAAAAAAAAAAAAATTTAACGAGTAGGCTCGGCTTGCCTACCGAGCCGGCCTGCCGGTTCGTGCTCGGACTCGTTTTTTGACGAGTCCGAGCAGCTCGTGGATCGCTACAGTACGAGCCGAGTGACTGAGCCGACGAGCCGCTCGGCTCGGTTGCCACCACTATGTGGTCCTGCTCTTGAATGTTAATACCATATTGTATTATGTTGCTGTACGGTACTTTTTTGGCTACTTAAAAAACGAAGAAGTCCATTTTCCAACGTCAAATCAATAATTCACTCTTCCAAGTAATAGATTGATTTTTTTGTAGTTTCTCTACTGTCAATGCCTATAGAAATCACAAATATGAAAACCGAATCGGCATCAAGTGAAAAGTATCTTGCATTGGTCGTTGTCAAAAATAACTTGATGTGATTCTGCATGGGTCAGCAGAGGAGACGTCTGCGAGGACGCTTTCTGAAAGAATTATATGGCACGGTTAAAGGTTTATTGGTGGAGTTTCTGTATTAATGGACTGGTTCGATGAAATTTAAACTTGATCTCAACTCTCGACTCCTTGACGCTTTACGCTACTATACTATAGGACTAAACATTGATGAATTTATATTTTGGACACTTTAAGTTCCTTTAATTTAGTTTCCTCATCCTCACATGGGGAAGGGGATGCATGCTTTGACCTTAAGTGCATTGATTAAAGCGTGAATTGTCGGTTTAAAACGCGATTTGGTATCAGCAGTTGTCGAGTCCTTTTCCACATGGACATTGATTCATTGTGGATTATAATACTTTTGCTGGAAACCTAAGTGACAAATTTCACATGAAAGTGTACCACTTTTCCAACTCACTTATTCTGCTACTTGCTTAAATCAGAAGCAACACTAACCCAAACCTTTTGAAACTATATGCATCTTGAGCAGCAGTAGATGATTGGAGGGGCCAATAATCGAATTTAATGAGGGCATAACTTAACTGAGGATTTTTTTTTCCCCAAATATCGAAATAACATAATAATATTAAAAAATCTAGCATTTATTATAAGCCATATAAAATTTACATGGACTCCAGGCAGAGATACCGTCATACTCTCAAATATCAGACATGGAGACCAAATCAATGGGAAATTTT
>CAIGRL010305504.1:0-11125 GCA_903798325.1 Fraxinus xanthoxyloides
AATTGTATTTATTTGATTGATTATTAATATTGAATATTGATTATATGCTTTTCCTTTTGATTATTTGAATCGATTGTTTGTATCAAATACATTATAAATTCTTTCAACGTAAATATGTATTTTCTTGGTGATGAGCAAAATTTCACTAAAATTTCGAAATCAAATAAATGAAAATTAATGAAGGAATATTTTTTTAAAATGTAAATATTCATTTTTTCGAGTCAAGTTTGAATCATTCAAAAATTAAGAACAAAATATTCGAATATGTACATGATTTGATTGTGCCCTTTAACTCAAAATATCTGCGTTCGTCCCTGACAATGGATATCCCATGTCGGATGGATCTAAGAAGCGAGATCCCAAATGGTGCTTATTAGCATACATGCTTCAAGCAGACAAATCCATCTTTTCTCTTTGGGGCACCGTGGAACCAAATTTAATGTGCAGCTCCAGTGGCGGACCCAACACCCGGCTAGGGGGCGGCCGCGCTTGCTGGGTTCCGCCAAAACAGCTTTGGCCTCTGGGAAGAAGACGGGGACGATCGGCGTGCCTGGTTTTCTGGAAATGGCTCTGGTTCGTCTTCTTCCTCTTCACTTTCAATTTTTTTTTTTTTTGGTTTTGTTTTGAATTGGGCCGTTGCACTTGTAGCCCAGCCTCCCAGCCTATGTTTATTTTTATTTTGCAATTGGGCCATTTCTAACTTCGGCGACCCTTTTTATTTTGTAATTGGTTTAGGCCATTTATTTGGCGGCCCAATCGTTAATTATATATAAGTGTAGCCCAAGTGCCCAACCCATTTTCCCCCAATTCAATTAAACCAAAATTAGTTCGTGCTGGCGATTGAATTTTTTGTCCTGTCCACGACTCTGCAGGTGAATCATCACCACCACCGACCGGTGACCTTCAGACGCCAGTCGTACCTGTGAACGCCTGAACGGGCGTTACGGGCCCAACTTCCTAAGCTAGTGAGCTGACTTCCTCACTTTACTTCAATGTGCCCGTGAGTTTTCTATTTTCATTTTTGTTTTGTTTTGTTTTTGGTATTATTTTCTATATATGAGTTAAGAAATCATGATTTATGATAGTTTTTAGTATTATTTCACATATGATTTATGACTTGGAATTGGGGGAATTGGAACATTTTTTTAACCTTCGATTATTCTTTAATAAATTACATGCTCCAATTAGAAAATAATAAACTAGGAATTGGGGGGAAATTAAAATTGGATTTTGAATTAGAATTAGAATTGGGGGAATTGCAAATTTGGAATTGGATATGGAATGGGGGGAAATTAAAATTGGATTTGGAATTGGATTCATAAGAAACTTGGATTCGGAATTGGATTTATGAATGTTGACACTTTTGCACTTTGATTTTGATTGGAAACGAGTTCATAAATTTGAAGTGAGATTATGAGAAATTAGTTGTATGAGATTATGAGAAACCATTTCATTGATTTATGTTGCACACTTGCAATTGTAGATTATGGAATGATTTTTAATATTATAGAATTAAATATTAATAAACGATCTTGCTTTTACGATCGCTGATCGTTCGTAGTCCGTCTGTGTTGAGTTTCGATGTTGGGTTCGCCACTGTGCAGCTCCCTTAATATGATAGAACATGCTGTAGTTTCAGGTGAAGCTGTTCAACACCAAGAACCTTTAACATATGAACTATCATTAATTGTATTTAATCAAATATGTGATTGCAAGCAATGAGAGAAGAAATGGATTCTTTAATAGGATAAGACTTGGACACTCATGAATAGACTTGAGGAAACAAATTTTTTTTGTTTTCGCAAATTAATAAGAGAGAAGATATTATAAATCAGCGCTAACAAATGGAAAAATGAAAGCAGAAATACAATCAAAACAATTTTGAAATAAAAGAAAAGACATCGGTACATGCACTTTTTGAGAATGATATATGAATTACGACTTACATATGGTTGGCTCATGTTTATAAATATTCAAAATATTTATTTTATCTACACCTTTGTGGTACCCACAAGTCATACCAACGTATGCACTACTCATTTCTATCTATTGATAAATAAAATCATTTATAAACCCTTCGAAGACATGATTTTTGTCTTAAATTGATCAATCATTTGTATTTAAACCTTTGAAATCAATATTTTATGATGTTTTTATTTTCTGTCATGTAGAATAAAACGTGTAACTTAATTAAATGATTTAGACTTTTTACTGGAACATAGTTATAAAAATGGTTCACTGATTTTCTCGCTATTGCATGGATAAGCACTGACATGGAGAATAAAATAAGGATTTTCCTTTAGCTAGTTGTTTTTTCTGTTAAATTTCAAGGAATTGCTTTTGGTGAAACATATATTATATACATTAAATAGTTGATACATGAATTCTGCATTAATTTAAGCATAATGTGGTTTCCTCCACTGTTTACATTTTTATTAGTTAATGTATATCTATAAAAAATAAATAAAGGAAGTATTACATAGTAAATTATTTTGTTGTATATTCTTTTAGTGATATGCTCGTCCAATTAATTGAAAAACTTGAAAATTTCTATGTAACTTTGAGTAAACTGCAAATACATAATTTTATACATTATTGCATTGTCAACTTGCTAAATTTTAAAGAAACTTTTGGTAGGGATTAGAACTTCTAAAAATTTAGCTTGATTCAAAATTTACTATTCGACAATTCATGGACCACAATGTTTGGAGGCTCACTATTGAGTAGAGTCATATGAACCGAGCATGCGATAAAATCGCCTGGATATTGGTCAAATGTGTTGGATAGCTAGTTGATCTTCATGTGCACATTACACAGGCTGCTGATCAGCCAAGTCCCTTCACTATATTTCCACTGGCTCCAGTTCTGCCTCCTATTGATATACATATTTTGGACAGTAATAGTAATGATGATCATCATATACCTTTATGTTAGTTGAATTGAAAGAATATGTTGAATGAATACTTTGATTTCAGGTTTTGGTTCAACTTTCAAATGAAGTTTTTATGCCAGTTTGATTTTAATTGACTTTCTTTGCATTTTAGAAATTAATTCTGGGCATTTATAATGTAGTTACAACCATGATTTTATAGTTTGATTTTACTTAGTTATAGTTGTTAATTTGTATGAATATTTGACTTTTATCTAAGTTTTAATATATTGAATTAATATTTAATAGAATCTTAGGATCTTCGATGTGATTGAACAATCCAATATAAATAAACCCTCTATCAATTTAATTCAAAATTACGATCTTGACAACCTTATGTATATAGTGAAAAAAAAAAGTGTTTCATGTATTCTTTATAATGGTGAAAAATGTTCCATGGATGCGTGTATGTATTTCTTTCTTCGCTTCAATTAAGATTACTAGTGGTAAACACAAGCATCTTTAGCTGACATTTTCCAATTTGTCCTTTAAGAAAAAAGCAAAATCATTTTATTTATATTAATTCTTACCAACTTCCCCACTTTGTCTTTTGATTGTATTAATTATAATATCTTAATATGGCTATCATTTTCCTTTAAAGAGCCAACTTCATTAGGTAAAGGTCGATTTTTAACCAACTTTCCTTAAAATAAAATGATTTGAGAAGCCAAGATGATTATAGACGTATTTAAATTGCAACGTGAAGAGGTAAAGGTCTATTTTTCTACCTTTCTTGTGTCATCTTGATATTTTCCTGTTTGTCATTTAAGGAAAAACAAAACAAAATCATTTAATAGGTAAAACTCTAATCTACCCACCTCTTGTCTTCTGATTCTGTTGTGAGATGAGGATGATACCAAATTAATCAAATGCAAAATTGTTGAAGAAAATAAGAAATTATAGTCACGATATGAAGTAAAAATCATAATAACAAAGTAATTTGCAGAGAATGAAGATTTTTATTATAAATGGACAAGGAATATAAAGATTTTGTATTTATAATTTGTTTAACTTATAATGAGGTTAGACAACCAAACTAAATTATCGAGAAGAGCCAAATATATATAGGGAATAATCCAAGTTCTAGAAGTAGAGTTGTAGATGAAAAAGAATGCCCAAAAGTTTTCTTTTCTTGATCTCTTCAGTTCCAACCCAAATTTCAGCTTCCAATAGGACTTCCAATAGAATTTCAACTCGAATTCGATAAGTAAACTTGTATAGAATTCAACAATATCATTTTAAATAAAATTCATCTCGTGCAACTTAATTAGAACTCCCAATAATTTTCAACAAACAATTGGGGTCACAACCAAATTCTAATAATCTCCACATTGACATAAATTCCACTACAAGAACAAAACTTCAAAAGAAAAATTCTGCACTTGAAGACAAATTCCATTGCAAGGAATAAACTTGAACTTTTCTATGAAAAACACAAACGAAGTTCTCCATAAAAAAAATTCAATTGGAAATATTCTCAATCTCCACTACCCATTTAAGACGAAACTCAATAACCGAGTATCAACAAAATTCCAAAAAATAGCTTGGACACCAATGTTGCTCGAATCATGAGAAACAAAATCAAACGTGGTTAATAATCACCGAACAAGTTTGAAACAAACCATGTAATAGAATCACTAAAACTAATGCATCAAAAAAATGATCTTGAATAGAATCAATACCCTTAACCGTATTTAAATCATCAACTAAATCAGTAGAATTGTACCTATGCGAAATCTTATGGCCAAAAAATTAATTGAATAAAATAACACCGCCGATAATGGTGGCAAGACAAATTTACCCATAAATTTTAAATTCAATCGAGATGCATTCTTTAAAGAAGACACTAACTAGACTCCAATGGTGTAGGATTCAACTCCAAATTCACCTAAATTCTTAAAATATGTTGATTACTCAAAGATTTGTGTAAGACTACATGATATATAAATCAATTTTTCTATGTCCCTTTATCAAAACACGGACTCCGTTATTAACTTTCAGGACTCCACATTCTACAGTACCTTTTTGAATCAAGAGTACTTAAGGATATAAGATCTTTCTTCAGATTTGGAACATGTCTCACTGCATCAAGTATTCTAACCATCCTATCAAACATTTTTATTGTGACCTGACTAATACCAATTATCCAACAAAGTGTTTTATTACCGTTCATCACAACATCTTTTGAAACTTTTTCATATGTTGAAAACAATTTCTGATTGGGAGATATATGTAAAGTGCAAACTGTATCAAGAATCCAAGTCTCGTCAGGTTGGAGTTGCAGTCAAACATAAGTAAAAGCTCTCTATCATTGCTATGATTTTCGACGATACTTGCTTCTCCTGAAGTTTCTAATTGTGGATATACAACAACTTTGATTTATTCTGCAACTTATCACAATCGTTTATCAAGTGTCCCTTTTCTTTGCATTAATTACAACATTTGAAGTTAGATTTTAACTTGTCCCTTGCATGACCACCATCGACAATGAGGTTAGCTTCATGACCCTCAGATGCTACAAGATGCTTAATCTTCTCCTTTGAATATAAAACATCATAGATTTCTTCGATGGTGAGAGTATCATGACTATACAAAATTTGTCTCTAAAAGACATGTATGTAGGGGACAATAAACACAATAAAATCAATCCAAGTTTTCTTCATCATATTTGACTTCCAAGGTCTTTGGTTTCCTTAAAGGCAGTTAAGTGATCCTCAAGAGATATACATTCTATCATACGATGAGAATATAAACATTGCTTCAGATGTAATTTGCTAGTAAGATTTTTCGTCATGCGTAATTGCTCCAATTTTAAGCATGATGCATCAACTAACTTCTCCTTCAAAATATCTTGAAAAATATTATTTGAAAGATAAAAATGTATTTGAAATAGGACTTTTCGATCCCTCTATTATTTCTCCTCCGGAGTCTAAGTTGTGGGAATCCTATCAAATTCCAACAATACGTCATCCAAATCCATTTGATTGAGTACTGCTCACATCTGTACTTGCCACAAAGATAATCTTGTATTGTGACCCACTAGCGAAATATCATACTTCATAATTGCCATAACAAAACCTCGATGTTTTCAAGAACTTTAACATACTAGTTTGTTGTGAAACGACGATGATACCGGATTAATCCAATACCAAAATGTTGAAAAAAATAAGAGATTACAGTCACAATATGAAGTAAAAATAACAAGAATACAAGAATAATGTAATTTGTAGAGAATGAAAACTTTATTATGATATAGAGAAAGAGTACAAATATTTTGTGTTTATTACTTGTCTAACTTGTAATGAGTTTAAACAACATATAAATTGTAGAGAAGGGCCAAATATATAGGAAAAATCTAACCCTAGAAGTAGAGTTGCATATGAAATAGAATGTCCAAAAGTTTTCTTATCTTGATCTCTTCAAATTCAATACAAATTTCAATTCCCAATAGGGTTTCCAAATAAAATTTCAACTAGAATTTGACAAGTAAAATTGAATAGGAGTCATAATAGCATTCCAAATAGAATTGCTTTTAACATGCACTTTAATTAGAACTCTTAATTATCTTCAACAAAAAAATTGGATCACACCCAAATTCTAAAAGATTTCACTACTTAATTGAAAAAAATAATTTAATATGTAATTATTCTAACCTACTCCACCAGTCTTTTGATTCTACTACTTAATTGAATTATATTGATATGACCATCATTTTCCTTTAAAGTGCCAACTTCAATAGATGATGGTGGTTGTGTTTTTTATATTGAAAGCGTATGATATCATAACAAGTAATATAATGGACATTTGAGTCCGAATTATCGTTTCCACAAGGACTATATTTCAGACTTAATCTACTTTTTCTAACTCTTATTTGATAAAAATAAACAAATGAAGTATGATAATAGCTGTGAATATTATTTTTCTTTTATGAACTAACTACCTAAAACTAATGGAAAGTATATAAAGATTTCAAACACTAATTGATAAAAGATTCAAATACGTAATGAATATTATGGCAAAACAAATTCATTTAATAATCACCTCAATTCTTAATTCAAGATTCTAATATAATGTAGTATTCGGTCGAATCCTTCTTTTGTATTTAAATTACCCCTCTCGACTTCTTATTGAGCTTATTTAACTAATTCAATTCCATATCTCTATGCGAATTACCCTTAGTTAAATGAATTATAGTTCTAAGAATTCTTATAATGACCGCAATAATTAGTTTAGGTATCTCTACACGTTATACTATTTTACCGGATTTTATTATATGATCTAAACCTCAAATTTACCTCTCGATTCATAAGAAACTCTAGTAATCATCAAATTATTGGCCAAATAATTCAAAACATTAATCTCATAACAAAATCAACACATAAAAGAATATGCTACAGAAATCTTTGAATTAAAGAATCAAGGATCACAAAAGGTCTTATTCCGCTTCCAATCTTTGTTTTAACCTTGAATCCCGTGATGAATTTCTTCTCTTGATTTGACTCTTTGACCTTTAGTTGTATCTCTCTTTTTTCAATGTGTTGAACCCCCAATTCATGCATTCTTTTCCCTATTTATAGTTCCCACATGTCCTTGGCCAAATTGGAGTCTTTTCTGGGCTTCTGGCGGCTCAACATCAAACCATTTGGTGGTACAGCGCATGCGCTACGAGAGTTATCCAAGCGCTAGGCGCTGCTTTGCGATAATTCGTCTTTTTTCAGGGTAAGGAGTAGCGCTTGGGCGCTACCTTGCTGCCATTTTTTTCTTCCTTTTCCCGGCGCTTGGGTGCTCTGTTATGGCGCCTGTGCGCCAATTTTATGCCTCATTTTTCCACCTTGGCTTGCTTACACACTTCAACACCCCTTTTTCACATCTTTACTATACCTTCAAAACAACACTAGCTAACATTAAAAACTTTCTAAAATCATAACATTAAGCTAGCAATTAAGTTAAATTGATATAAAACTCATGTGTAAAACACACTTATCAAATACCCCCAAACTTAACATTTTGTTAGTCCTCGAGCAAGCACATATACAAAGAAAACCAACTAGAAACGACACACACAAACTTAGATAGCTTGCGATTTAACTCAATATTGAGTGTTCAACAAACTAACTTATACTAGGTGATTTAAACCAACTAGTTATCTAGGTCCCCAACAATGAATATCATTTTTTTAACCCATTATTGACCTCACCCATTTTTCTCTTTTTGACCCCTGTATTAAACTTTTAGTCGGTAACTCCTCAGTTTTTGAATACCAAAGGGGTATCAGGTTTCAAGATACCCTACAAACTTAATCACTCGAGTAAGGTGTCGACGTGAGACATAAGCTAAATCAACGCATTTGCATATTTTATATAATAGAAAAGCAACATGTATAAGGGTTAGATCCATAGCATTTGGTCATCACCAAGCATATACGGGAAAGTCGAAACACTTCACACAAATCTTATTACATGCACGGAATCATCACAATCCTAAACCATCTCTTTTACCGGTTAGCACGTTCCAAACATATATATATATATATGGTCAAGGGATGTTGTGAATCATGGTTTAAGGGATTAAGCACCTATGTCATCTCTATAGCCTAAGCATATGAACCTTCATGTTCTTGTACGACGATATACCTCATTTTAGTGCATAATTGTTAGATTATGAAAAATAAATCATCAAGTCACGTGCTTATAAATTATAAAACTGGATTTAATTAATACGGAGTTCAACTTGGAGTCCAATGGGTCCAGAACTTAATTTTCAAGAAAATCGGTTAAAACTAAAATTTTGTTGAGAGAAGCTTCTTAAGTTCTCTATACTAGAAAACCTTTGGCAGTGGCAAATCAGTAACTTAAGTACAGTGTTCTTGTGAGATCAAGTCATGGTTCTTCTGAAGGATCTGAGATTTCTGTTCACTTTTCTTGTTGATACAGCACGACGCAAGGAAGAACAGAACAAGATCATATGGACAGAAATTGATGCTGTATTCAGTGAAGCAGGACTTTTCTTGCATTCTTTCTTTTTCACCACTGACCTTGTTACCATGACCAAAATGGATCTGGCAATTTCTGTTCTGTTAGAAAGGATTGAGATTGTTCGAAAGGAGATCAAAGATCACTGTGTTGCAGTCTCGATGAAGTTGAATTCTGGAATTGGAAGCCTACAAGTTGCAGAAAGTCCAAGTGAAGTATCATCATCCCAAGATAAAAGCATTCACATGGTAGAAGAGATGACTGTGGGCTTCAAGGACATGACAACACAAATCAAAAGCAAGCTTCTTGGAGGACCAAAAAGCCGCCAGATTATTTCCATTGTTGGAATGCCTGGACTTGGGAAGACAACTCTGGCAAAGAAATTATACAATGATTCCAATGTTTGGCAACATTTTGATGTGCTTTCTTGGTGTGTTGTTTCTCAAACTTTTAAAAAGAGAAAGTTGTTGATTGACATTTTGAGCTCTGTAAGCAACCTTAAGGGAGACCAAATTTCAGAGATGGAAGATGAAGACTTGGCCGAACGTCTTTACCAAACTTTAATCGGTAGAAGATACCTCATTGTTATGGACGATCTATGGGATATACATGCATGGGATGATTTAAAACGGTACTTTCCAGATGACAATATTAACGGAAGCAGGTTACTGTTTACTAGTCGGCTGAAAAATGTGGCACTGAAAACTTCACATGTTATCATCGAACCTCCTCTCCTGTCACCAGATGAAAGTTGGAATTTATTAAACCAAAAGGTGTTCAAGAAAGAAGGTTGCCCTCAAGAGCTACAAGATATTGGAATTCAAATCGCAACAAACTGTCATGGACTCCCGCTTTCAGTCATCCTGGTAGCAGGACTTCTTTCGAATATGGAGAAAGAAGAAAGCTTATGTCAACAAATTGCAAGTCGTTTAAGTTCTTACATTTCTCAAAAAGCCGATGACTACATTCCCTCATTGGAACTTAGTTACGGCATTTACCAGATCACTTGAAGCCATGTTTCCTCTATCTTAGTGCATTCCAGGAAGATGAGGAAATTCCAGTTCAGAAGCTCTTATTACTATGGATAGCTGAAGGATTCATAGAGAAAAAGGAACAAAAGAGCTTGGAAGATGTAGCAGAGGAATATCTAATGGAATTAATTGACGGGAGCCTATTGCAAGTGGCCAAAAAGAGATCTGAAAATGGAGAAAAAGCATGTACTGTTCACGATCTAGTACTCAATATGTGCTGCAAAATTGCTGTAGAAGATGAAATATTTCTGTTTCAACAGTAAGTTAACTCGCTCTCTTTCTTATTCTTTCTCGTTTTACTTTTCTTTTCCAATTTAGCCTACTAATTCGTATTACTTATGCGAATGATGCTATTGTTGCTGATGCCAGTTGATGTGGTTAAAATGATGACGATGCTCCATGTTCTTATTACTATCTTCTTTAGTCAATTCTTGATATCTAAGCATCGTCATCGCTTGTGTATGGATCGGTCTCATCATCTCTCCAAGGCCTTATCCATTCTTTACAATTCGGAAGAAACTAGGATCTTGGATTCAGCATATGATAGAATTGTTCAACTCGGAATCAAAATTATGCCCGACTTGAGGTACCTGGAAGTTTCATCATTAGAGCCATCAATAGGCAGACTCCAAAACCTAGAAGTTCTTATTGTGAAAGCGACTTATTGTGTTATACCAGCATACATTCTGAATATGCCTAAGTTGAGACATCTACATGTCGGAAACCAACATATCTCTGCAAGATCAAGTGAGAAATGTGATCGCTCCAGAATAAATAGCCTACAAACCCTCCAAAACATTTATTTTTCAGATTCACAAGACGTAGAAATCTTGAAAAGTTCACCAAATCTTCGTACACTTAAATGCGAATTTTCAGGCTCTTGCTATCCTGATCTCTCCTTTCTTGCTCAGCTTGAAACACTTGAAATTACTTATGGATTTAGATTCATAGGTGATATATTCAAAGGTGATTACTCAGTGGTTAACTTCTCCGAGAGTATTAAAAAGCTTACTCTTCGGGGAATCGGTTAACCATGGGAAAAGATGTCATTAATTGGAACATTGCCCAGCTTAGAGATTCTGAAACTCGAAAATAATGCCTTTAGAGGAAAAATCTGGGAGGCAGAGGATGATGAGTTCCAAAACCTGAAATTCCTTCGATTACATGAACTAGATCTTGAACAGTGGAATTCC
>CAIGRL010305529.1:0-20126 GCA_903798325.1 Fraxinus xanthoxyloides
TAACTATAAATTAAAAAAAATAGTAAATTTTTGAAAAAAAAAAAAATAATAAACGGAGCAGGAAACGGGGCGAACCCGCCCCACCCCGTCTAAGGCGAGGCGAGGGATTCGCGGGACGGGGCGGGGCACCCCTGCCCCACCCCGTTGCCATCTCCACTAGCGAATGGTTGGTAATAGGTAGAGGAAAAGCCTCATCTCGATTCACTACAAAAAAATAGCTCTATACGACATATGTTTACGACGTGCAATTGACGTTTGCCGTAAAAAGTCTCTTTTTACGGCGTGCAAAAAATGTGTACCATGAATGATTAATTGCATAAAGTATTTACGGTGTACATTTTTTGCACGCCGTAAAATTTGACATTTTACGACATGCATTTAAGGCATACCATTTTTTCTTAAAACGAGATTATTTACGGCGTGCATATGCAAGCCGCAAAAAAAAAATTATTATTTTCATGCACGCCATAAAAAATGCAAAAAAGAATTATTATTTTTCCTTTTTTGGCCATTACTATTTACCCTAATTTTTTTCCTATTATCTTTCCTGTCTTTCTTCACGTTTTCTTTCTTTTTCCCCCTCACGTCCCTCAGCTCCTGCATCCACGCCGGCCACTTCATCCCTTCTTCCCTTTTTGCGAAAACCCTTTTGTTCCTCTTCTCCACTCAATTGATCTCCTTTACGGTTTTTTCAAAATCGGATTACACACCTTCATCTGTTGATTTTGGTACTGGGTCCGGAGCGATTTTGATCTATGAGTGAATGGATTGGAATAAATCAATGGCCATGAACATGATTTCTTGATTTACTCAAGGTATTAGCTTATTTCTTTAATTATGTTTGGATGGCGTAATAATTAATTAAATCGATTGGGAGTTAAAGAGAAGCATTACAAGTAAACTATAGTAGGACTTATTGGGCCTAGGAAAGTGAGGGAATCTTTTCAATTCTCATTTTACTTCTTCGACCGACCAATTTAATTTAGTACAGTTTGGTTTTTTTGTTTATTGCACAAGGAGTCAAAGACTGTATATAAAACAACAATCCAAAGTTTTAGCCATTGAAGAGAGAGTTATTTCTTTCTTTTGAAGCTGAGCGCGAGTTATTTCTTTTGGTAGTCCTCTTCCGTGCACTCCATAATTTTTGTTCTGAATGCTTGTTAGGTTCTCCTGCATGTTATGGATGGCCTCATTATGTTAATATTCGAGCCAGAGGATTTGCAGTTCTCCTTATTTCATTATATTGTTTGGGAACTATTGGCCTGCACCGTAATGAGACCAGTAATAAATTTAGCTAGCCCAAGGTAAGGATACATTTCATTCTTCATTTTAGGTACTGCTGCGTATGTGTTCTTTATATATTATCAAATTTGGTGTCAGGTTTATTACTGAGAGGATTGAGTCTCTAGTTATTTCAACAAGCAAGATTGATAAAGAAAGTAAGAATATACATGTGACATCGCAATAAAATCCAATTGGATTGTCAAAGATATCATCCAATTTTCTCAGTTTGTAGATCCCTCCATCAAGGGTGTTGAATTTGTAGATTTGAAGGACCAATCTAAAAGTGATGTCGAGATTCCAGCTTCAGGTAATAGGAATGAACACTTCTTTCCAAAGATGCATTAGTTTCCTTTGATACACAATCCACTCAGTGTTGGAGTTCTTTACCAGAAACAAACAATCACTTCTTGTGTTGCTCTTCACGATTCTGCTGCTTTTTGGTGGTCTTTGTTCTGTTTCAGCTGGTGTTTATTCTGTTTCAGCTATTTCCTCACCTACCAGTAAGTAGTTCTATACACGCATTTATATGCAAATGATTCTTGAACCAATTTATTTTTGGGAATGGAGCAAGATGTATGTGCAACTGTTTACCATTGTGTTTTGTGGGCAAGAATTGTAAATGGGTTTTTCTCAAATGCATTTTCTATGCTGATGGATTTCATCGCTCAAGGCAACTACTAAAACAGGTAGAGGGATCTCCCTCTTTGAATTTGATTAATTGTTCTTTATGTTTTTATAGCCTTTTTATTGTTTGGTTTTCTTATTTTGTGACAGCAATATCTGGGCGGCCAATGATGAAATTTGAGAGTGGGTACACAGTGGAGACAGTGTTTGATGGAAGCAAACTTGGCATTGAGCCACATTCTGTTGAAGTTTTGCCCAGTGGGGACCTTCTCATTTTGGATTCTTCTAACAGCAATCTTTACAAGATCTCTTCATCTTTGTCCCTATGTATGTCCTAAACCAGCATTCAATTGTTATTTGTGATTTTTTTAGATTACTTTATTGATTATTGAGTGTATGTGGGCGCTCGTGGTGCACGAGCATTGTTTGTGTCATTGCAACATATTTATTGTTCATTGGCCCATACTTTGACATTTTGCTTCTATTTAAAGTGATTTGCTACTGTTAGCAATATATGGAATTTGATATACATGTTGAGGTTGAGCTGCTGATGTTATCGAGATGGGCCATCTTGGCCTCTGAATAATGTATTTTTCATCCGTGTATTATTGGGAATGATTCATTACAATGAGCTGAATGGTTCAAGTGATAATAACAATTACCCATTTAGGAAGTGCATTATGTTAATGATAAATCTTTGATGCTTCTGATTTTTGATTTTCTATGATTCTTGAATGTTGCTGAAGTTACAAGAGTACTTGGCCCAGAACGTCGAAAACGGGTAAGAGGTCTTGGTTTCGGTGCAACTCCTTCAAAGTTGAATGCTTTGGTGCACAATCATAACTTGCAAATTCAAGTCCAAGAGTTGAGAGATGAAATTAAAAGTATTGAAAGCTTTGACGGAAATTACCTTAGTGATTCATGATTATCTTTGTTTCATGGCTTTATATGTTAGTATTCTAGCGTTACCCATAATCAATTTTTTTTTTTTTTAAAGTATGGTGTTTATGGATGCATTTTTTTTTACAGCTCGTATGTTAATCAAAATCTCTCAAAAATTTTACTAACAATATGCTTAAGTAATTATTTGTCATAATGTATTGCGTTGATTAGATAAAAGTTGATATGTTTTTTTTTATATGCTTTTGGTTTACATGTTCACTCTAAGTTTATTAACCGTACTTTTATTGTTTCTATGGTGTGCAAGGAGTTACTATTTTGTGGGATAGCTAAATTGTTGGTCGAAAAAGTTAACTTTGATATGGTTCAATCATTTTTTTGAAGTAGTAGTCTTTTGAAAATTGTTGAGATGAACTTTATATTGAATAGTGTACTGAACCGTATTTAATATTTTTATTTATCGAAACAACTTATGGATTAATTTTGTTTTGTTATTATTGTAGGTTTGCTGATAATCAAATAAATAAATAACTTTTAAAAAAATAAATTGATATTTACAGCGTGCATAAGCATGCCGTAAATTGCACTTTTTACAGCGTGCAACAGAACGTCGTAAAAAGTGCGATACTTTTTATGGCGTGCATATGCGTTCTTTAAATTTCACTTTTTATGGCATGTAGCTGAACGTCATAAAAACTCATTCACAGCGTTCTATAGACAGTGTACTCTGCACACTGTAAAAGATAAACCACTTTTTACAGTATGACTTTATATGGCATGCGGCCACACGTCGTAAAGAGGTTTTTACGACATGCATTGCACGCCGTAAAAAGTGTATTTTGTTGTAGTGATTGCTTCTTCATTCATCGTAGTGATTGATATTTCCAAATATTTCTTGAAATAGCATGAGGTGATAATGTGGTTTCTCATTAATTTTTCGGAAGTCTGGAATGTTGTTTGAAAGTAGGTTGATGACATTTGGGATCAACTGAGAGTTTTGATTCTCGGAGGATAGTTGATGCTCGATTCATTCACAAAAACAAGAGTCGTGAAATCCCCAAATAGAAATCTTCCATGCCAATTTCTTTAGCTGTCACCATGGCTCTTTGAGGATTGATCAATGGTAGATCACAACTACATGGACGAACAATTCTCAGTAGAACTACTCTAGGAGAATGATGCACCTGTCATTGTTTTCTCCTAAGAAGCATAGATACTTGTAAACTCACTACATATTGTGTTCGATATATATATGTCAGCTTGGATATTCTTTGATATGTACCTGATACATGTTTTTAATTATTTCATATATTTTTTAATTTTTCGATATATATTGGATACATAATTTTAAATTATTTTCTATACATATTCGATACATTAAGACACGTGAACAAGAATGTTATTTGTGATTTTTATTTTATCACTAATCGGTATAATATAGATTCATATACACGGTGGCTGCTTTATAGTTCAAATCCATATTTTCTTTAAAGCATTGCTTTGAAACTTCTTGTCACTACGCCAAAAATGAGCATTCGCAACACATAAAAGGCATCATTCGGTAATTAAGTGCTGATAAAGGGGTCTATCGCAACATTTTAATAACTATTATAATTGAGTTTGAGCAACATTTTATAAATAAATGTTGCAAAAAGTGCCTTTCGCAACATTTGAACTTTTTGCAGCGTTGAATAAACGTTGCTAAAGGTCTATTGCAACGTTTAAAAAATACTGCAAAAAGGTCTTTCGCAACGTTGAAAAAACGATGCAAAAAACTTTTTCGCAATGGTGAATAAATGCTGCAAAAAGTCTTCCCTCAATGGCAACACCGACCCTCGCAATACATGGAAAAACGATGCAAAAAGTGTAGAGATTGAATATTGGAGTTGCAGATTCAATCATTTGACCACCAAAGCAAGAAAATTTCTTGTCGTTCTTGAAGTGTCTGAAAACATCTGCAAAAAATAGACACTCAGTTAATATTACATACTTATTCATCCACTTGAGATCAGGTCCAGTTCTCCTTTTAAGCTATAACTCTACTTGCTGCTTTGATATTTTATGTTTTTCGATTTACAGAAAAAGAAAAATGAGAGACGGATGCGCCTAATCCTACCCGGGTTAACACTAAATCCATGCAACCTTAGAAGCCTGAAACCCATGGATGTATCATCGATATCACAAAATTCGGAATATCTTGCACTGAAAATTCTTTAGTCGGTCCAAAACCTGTAAGAGCAAATTCAATAATCAGTTGCCATAGAGATGCAAGATGATGACCTAGTTAAGCCTATGTTTGACAACCATTAAAACGAAACTATTTTTTTCCCAAACTCATTTTCAATAACACATTCTCACGATAAAATATTTTACATGTAAACCCAGATTTTTCATACGTTTTAAACTACACATTCTCAAAAAAAAAAAAAAATCAATATTTCAAAATTCATTTTAATGATTGTCAAATAGGGGCTAAGTATCTTTGTTTTCTTATATATTTTTTTTACATGTAGACATAACTTAAGAGGTCAGTAATTTGTGAGTCTAGGTTTTAGTTGAATTATAGTGAAAAAATATTTGTTTTAATACTACACCCTCGCATCGGTCTTAAATAATTAACTATTTCATGACAAGTCCAAATCCAATCATAAATGAAAATACAAGAAAATTGGAAATGGCTAGTCTGAAGATGGATTTTCAGAATTCGTAACTAACACTAGGACAATTCATTTCCCCGTAATTTCCTTCTACCCGAGCTGAAAAACCTTCGGTTGTCATTTCTGCTCTCGTAGGAGTCCTTTCATTAGAATAAGGCAAGCCGTGTAATGAGCACGGGCTAAAATCATCAGAAAGTCGCTGATGCATAAAGCTATTCGTAACCTATTGAAGCTAGTCGAACTCTAACAAACAAGCTGCACATGGGGGCATAATATAACAAGTCATGACAAAGTGCTTGTTTGGTAAAGCTTATTTTTTTAAAAGCTGGTCAAATATAAATTAAATCCACACATTTTGTATGACTCATAACTTACTATTTACACATTTTGTAGAATCCACAACTTATTAATACTTAAAGGCACCGCAAAACAAGCACATGAGTCTTTGAATATATAGCTTTAATACTACTTGATACACTTCAGTAAGAGTTCATTTGAGAGAGAATTTTTGAAAATTACTTTTTCTTCAAAATTATTTACAATCACACACTTTATGAAACACACAACTTTTAGTATTTTTAACCATACATTCTTCAAAAAATCAATTTCACTTCTAAAGATCTCTCCCAAACAAGCTCTAAAAACGTACACAACTACCTACTTTGAGATGAAAGGTTTGATACTCGAGAGTGGTTCATGAAGTTGTACCGAAGATCACTAAAAAATTTTAAAATCAGCAACACCATATATATCATCTATACACAAACAGAGAAGACATCACTCTAGTGCTATTTGAGAACTAACTTTTTTTCTTAGAGGGACTCGTAAAATATTTATTATGGACGTTAGTTTAACTCTAATATCATGTTAAAACAATCATCACAAATTATGAATATTAATTTTTTTTTTAAGAATTGAGGTGACTCTAGGTATAGTGTCAATATTACTAGAATCAAAAATATTTGTCCTGATTAAATAAATTTTTGAGATTTTAAATAAAAATATGACAAAAAGTATCACGGCAACGATGTACAAAAGAAGAAAGAAATTATTGTTGAGGCACTTGAGAACAACACCAAGATAGATAAATAGTTGAAAAGATATGATCAATCCTTGAACCCTTAACCTTGAGTATTGAAGAAATAACAATCTTTAACAAACCACGAAAAGTATAATTTGTGAAAAAGCTATGATCCTATAAATTGTGGGGATAATAAGTTACCACCGTTTTTAGATGCTCGAAATACAAACCTTGGGAAGTAAATTTTAGGTCAATTCTTCCCCATTTTTCCCAAAATCGAAAACATAGTTTTCATTTCCAAAAATTAGGAAGGGACTGATTTTTTATTTTGTTGGACTACAAAATTTGTGACATGAAGCTTTGCAATTTGCCAATACCGATTCAGCTCAGATTTATTTCGATTGAATGAGCATAATTTCAAAATTTCAGTTAACTTGATTTTTTTTGTTGGATTCCATTTTTAGAATGGGTGGAAAGAATTCAAGAGTTTACCACAGTTGCAGTCGTAACTCGTAAAGGCCATTTCTTTGCCGAATACTAGACAAAACACCGATGCCCAGGATGTAAGAACGGTTTTCAAAAATGTTTTGAGGTTGAAAGGTATACTGCAAACAAAGAAAGATTTTTCAAATGTTGCAGTGACAAATGTGGATTTTGGGAGTGGTGAGACATTGGAGAATCAAGCGGCGAATCGAGTAACATTAGCCACTTTGAAACTGGCAATCTCATGTTCGCATCTCAAGTTCGGCTGGAAGACGAAGAAGAAATCCATATATTGCTGAACGTGACAATCCGCAAGAAAAAGTAAAAGGTTGATTAGTAAACACGAACGGAACGAGTCAGGTTGATTAGTATGAGTTGCTTTCCTAGCTATTTATGTGTGTGTTTCTTAAACAATCAAGATCGGTAGTTTCTCACCTGTTAATTTGTAGTTGTTTTAATGTGTAATGGATATTGAACCACTTTGATTTTGGCATATTAGATGTATGGTTGTTGGTCCAGTTAGCATGTCTGCCTAGAAATTGCAGTTCCTGTTTTGGTGTCTTTGCAGCATGCATATTGGTGTATTAGCGGGTTGACTCGTCTACAATCCTCGTATATTTGTTGGTTTCATATAAGGTTGGGTGTGGCGTAGGTTGGATTGGATTGGTTTTGAGTACAATTCAAAGCTAACCCAACATGTTTGGTTTGAGAATAATTCAAATCGAAACCAACTCATTCACGATTGAAACACAACCCAATCCAAACTAATCAAACTCGGGTTGGTTTGGGTTAGGTTTGGAATTGAGTCCAATTCAAATTCGACCCAGTTATTCTTTGTTGGATAATTTTTTTTATGGGCCCAATGGTTAGAACTTTTTTCATTGATTTTAAACAATTTTACAGTTTGGTACCATTTCAATTTGGACCAATTTCAATTACATTAAAAGGGGGGTTTTGAAAGGTCTTAAGTCGATTGAAGTTGAATCAATGGTCCATGGGGTTAAGACCATTCCAATAGGACAATATAAATTAAAAATATTGTAAAACCTATTAAATAAATTATATCATGATCAAATTAAATACAAATGAAATTAATCTAAATACATATTGAATATTTGCATATTATACCTATTGAATAAAATGAATTCAGCCTAAATACTAAAAATGTATATCTCCTCCTTCAATCATTGTGTTTAGTCAAAAATCACGTCAAAAAAATCAAGTCGAGAAGCCGAGTCACAAGTAATGAGAGGCAGAGAGAGACGTGAGGTAGGGAAGAATTTCGATCACTAGGTTTTAGGTTTTTGATTCAAAGTACTAATTTTCTTTTTAATATTTTTTTATTTTATTGGGTTGAGTTGAATTGAGTTGGATTTGATTGGATTTTGATAGATATCCTGGTACCCAACCCAATTCGACCTAAAATTTGATTTTCTAACCCGAACTCAACCCAATTGAATTAAAAAATCAACTCAAATCAGTTAATTTGGGCTGATTTGACTGACTCGGATTGATTTTTGCACAACCCTAATTTTGTATAAACATTGGGCTTCCCTGTATCTTTATTTTGCACCCAAATTATTATCATTCTTCTTCTAAGTTTGCCTAAGAAACAATGGAACGAAACCCCCAAATCCAGATCTACTGCTAATAGAATATGGTGGCTGTGTATAGTGAGAAGAGTGGGTTAGGGTTGCAAGAGAAGCTGGTTCTTGGCTATTATAAAATGCTTTTTTTCCTTTTTCACAAAACCAACCGAGAAAACCTTTAAACTAGGTACCAGGTCGCCCAGGTTTCTGTTCGACGAGTCGGTTGGATGGGGTTTTCACTAGTTTCTCATTTATAAGGTTTTAATCACAAACCGAAAAGGGGTTCCGGTCAGTTCCCGACTTTTCCGATCAAATCAGCGACGTTTCAATACGATTTTGAAAACACTGTTAATAATAATAATAATATCAATGTCCATTTCAATAAATTGTATATTGACACAGCACATTTATTTACCAATCACTTGAATAATGATTTTAAGATAAATAGTTCTGAATCGAACAATCGACTTTTTCTTGTAGCTCATTCTTTCTTTAGCACAGGTAAAATTGATTCTTTAAAATTTACAACAATATGAAACAAAATCTAGCAACACAATATATGAAACGTTATGAATTAGGCTATATATAAACTCATAATATTCGTGCAATCATCATAAACATATAATTTCATACTGCCCATTTAAAATTCGACATCATATCATAATCAAGATACATCTAAAGTTATAAATTGATCATGTACGTTTTGGCCACTAAATAGCATCTAGTATTTGGCCAGAAGAAAAGGGAAGCAAGCACAAATTTGTGATATAAAAAAATAACAAGGAATAAGTTAAGTAACATTTATCCGAATTCAAAGTCGCATTTCATTCATTGGGTTACTGAAAACACGATTCTGCGGAAGGAATTCAGTAAAGAGGAATGCCTCCACCAGAATACTCAACCTCCTGAAAACAAGAAACGCGTATAAGTCAATGCAGGTTTCGGTAACAGACAGACATCCATTTAGAGCAAGACCATCCAACATGACCATATATATCACTACAAAAACAGAAATTACGCACAAAAAAAGTTGGGACCCAAGTGTAAAAGACACTATGCATTGGGGTGGGGGGACCTCATCAGTCCGCTTGCATACAAGCCTTCAAGTTGCATATAATTCTAAGAACAAACTTCCGGTTACCAAAATTAAACCAAGATTGAAGATAGATTCCTCAAAAAAAGGGATATATGGTACCTTCATGGTCAGATTAGAACCAAGAATTGTAAAGATTTTTCTTTTTCCATTTTTTTTTTCCCTCGACATTGAGCATTATAAACTTAGTGATCATAATATTACTCGATTCATCATTGTCCTATTTTCCACGATCTCTTGAACTCTCTGCCCTTGTAGGGTTATGGTGTATTAACACTTGATATCATAATGACAGCCACAAATTTCATATGAACAGCTATAAACTCGGCTCACTAATCCTATGTTCTACATTTTCCCCAGAAGTAAAAAAAATAAAGACATTCTACAGCAATAAATGAAATAAACAATCGCACCCGAGCAGGAGGCAAGGATGAAACCCAATCTGATACGTGAGTTGGAAGAAGACCCAAAGTATTAAGCTGCCAACAATAGAGAAAAATTGGTTGGCATTGATGTAATTCTAAGATAAAATTTACAATGACTTGTCCAATTTTAAAAAGGATGCTACCTTCCAGATGCCCATTCCTAAACCAACCAAATTAAGAGCAATAAATACTAATTTAGGCGCTAGGAGATCCACTCTATTGTCCTTGTAAGGCTCAAAAACTGTCAATCAAAGCAATGATAGTTAGCATGGTTTAATCACAGAAGAAACATAAATATTAGAAGCCAACAGAAATGTCGATATTACAAAGAAACTTCATAAAAAAGTAAAACTAAAAGACATGGATTAGCTCAGTTTACTAAAAATATAAAATTTATTAAAAGAAATGGCAGTCAACCAAGTATTTGTCAGGTTTACATAGTATCTGAGCAAACTGCAGAGCCAACAACAAGTACTTCACTATTTATGCAAACTCATACCATAAAGTTTAAATATCTAAAGGTACTTATGCCTATATACATAGTGAAAACACAATCTTTTTACAAAATAAGTAAAGAAACCCCACAAGAAATATGCACTTGAAATGCCACACCCCCATAGAGCTAGAAACTTAATAAAATACAACTGATAAGAACTCGTGCTATACATTTTATGCAAAATATGACGTACTTATATTGATATTTTTAAATTGTGCTTTCTATGACAAGTAAATGTCAAATGTCAATTAAGAACTAATGAAACTTCTCTGGACATGGGTCCTTAAGTGATCAAGAATTATTGAAGTGAAGTGAAAATAGACAAACACTAATTGAAAAGATGGCTGAAAATAAGTAATATAGCATAAAAATAACTTTCACCTTTCCCAACCCCTCGAAGAGCATTTATGGGTTGCCAAAGAGCTGAAAATGTGATACCAATGCTAAAGAGATGAACCGTGCTTCCTGACATCCACATCATGAAGCCCATCATAAACAAGTTCTTAGAAGGTGCTTGTGCAACTTCCCATGCTTTCTATTCACGTAAAATAAACATATTATTAAACCAGATTGAGATCAAAACGTCCAAAGACAAGCTACGAACATAAAAATGTAGCAAGTCATAAAAAGATCTCTAGTTCTTAATAAAGATAATTTAGTGTGACGCTGGCAAAACCTTCACCCCCTGAAGAAAAATTATAAGAAAATTGTACAATAGCTAATAGAAGTAGCTTCTCATCAGCAGAAAAACACAAAAAAACTATCAAGAAAATAAAAATTATCCTCTTCAAATTCACTAATGAAACAACCGAAACTGTTCCTTACTATTATTTGAACTCTTCTCACAACAGTTGAGCGTGGACAAGTGATACCTCAATGCATCCGAAAGTTTGCAAAAAGTAGGGGGAAATAGCTTTCTAGTGAATTCTTCAGAATATAAAGTATTCATTTACAGTTGTTCCTTCTTATTGAACTCATCAGCACAAGTAGAATGCAGGTCATCTTGTCATGAGGTTATCATTTTGAGCGACATTGCAAAGAGAAAGTTGCAAAGTAAGTAAATTTATAAGTAGGCTAATAATTCGACAGAAAGTATAAAAGCAGAACTAATTTAGTAAAAAATTATTTTAATTTTTTTACCAGGTAAAAATTAACTCACTAAAAGCACATAAAAGATTGTGACCAGCAGACGAAGAAAGATTATGAGTACCAGCCAAATATTCACATTAAAATCCGCCCAATCAAGAAAAAATGGATATATACGTTATGAACCATTAATAATTTAAAAGTTAAGAACTTTAATTTATTTCCACCACAACCCCTATGAATATCCTCAATTATCACAGGTAGTAGATAAATGTAAAGCTAAATCAGCACAACACCTCAGCCCCTTAATAGATCAAGAATCAAAGTTTTCATCAGAATTAATTCATAATCTATAATATATCACGTATACTCCCTAGCAAAATCGTTCTAATAAAATTGAAAAATAAATAAATCAAACTAAATTACAAAGGCAAAAATTACCTGGGCTTTCCAATTGGCTTCAGCATCCTTCTTCTGTTTACTCACAGACGAATCATCCTACATATAAAACACAAACAAGTCGAAACAAAACCTCAATCCAAAATTCTGTGTATTAAAAAAAGCAAAACCCAGAAAAATACACAGAATTACCGGGTCTTGGAAAGCACGGGTGAAGCCCGGGGGGTCCGGAATGTCGCGGGAGGAATTGGAGGTCGAATTGTCCGTAAATTCCACAGCCCATCTGCGGCCAGAGCCCATTACAGCCTTTCCCTTGTCCATAACTGTAATCATGCAGAGTTTCACACACTTGGCGTGTTCGTGAGCGCGCCGGAATATATGATTGGGTGAATTTACGATCCGGTAGTGAGTAATCGGAGGGTTCTGTATGTGTGTGGTTTTCGACGGCTGTGTAAAGAAGATCTAATTCTACTGTACTTGGGATTCAGCATGGACCATGGAGCATACAACGTTGACATTAGGGGCTGTTTGGTTTGGATACAACTGCTTTTTTTGGGTTTTGGTTTATCGTGTTTCTTTGTTGTTGATATTGAAATTGAATTAATCTACTTATACATTATTTTTGTACATTAAGTTTGACATCTCCCTATGTGTAAAAAATCTGAACAATGATTTGAATGAACGTGTTTAAAATCAATGACTATTACGTCAGTCTGTCACTTCAAATGTCAATAAAGTTGTCAAAGTTGATGTATATGTGAGAAATTGATTAAAATTTGGCAAAAATTATTTTAGCTGTAAGCTAGCCTATGTATTTAGTATGAGTGACCCAAAAATGAAAAAGGACAACTATTTTTTTAAGACAAACGTCAATGATCTGTTAGCAAAATACTACAGTGGAGAAAATAAAGGAAGAAGATGATAAATACAAAATCCGACAAAGGCTTGAATACTAAAAATATATCGTTGTTCTCAAATCATATTTAACTCCTCCCTTATGGCTTTTAAAGGATTGAAATAGCAAATAATTTGTACGATTCATCAAACGTTAATGAAGAACACCAAAAGCAAAGTAATTCTTCAAATGAACAAGTGAAAAGCTTAAAATATGTGAAGAATCAAAATTTCTTCAATTTTTGGATGAATTGTAAAATGATTTTTTCTCATTCGTGTTATTTTTTAGGGATGATTGCTATCATGTATATATAGTTTTCAATCATCTCCAGAAGAATTGGTTTCATCTCATCATGAAAAGTTACATTGGTTCACCAAAAGAACCACCATAAAATTCAGAAAAACCTAGCCAACGGCTATAGACCGCATGGCTATAACGTTGGCCGCCATATTTGGCCTTGGAATGTCACATACGACCGCAAGCCTCAAAGGGTTATGCGGTCGCATAAGTCATAAATATGGCATAAAAAATTTTATTATTGTTTTTTTCTTTTTTTCCCCTAAAATTCATCCAAATTGATTTTGAACAATAAAATTACAATAATTCTCCACTTGTTCAAAATCAATATTAACCAAATAATCAAATATCAACACTTATGCACGAAGATTAAATATCTTTCTATTTGAATTTGATCATAGTGTAAATTTATAAAGCATTATCGAAATTTCAGGTAGCTAGGAAGTTTTGAACCAGTTATTCCTTGTGACAATACCGATAAAATCACACACACAAGTGTTATATTTTTCACAAGTTCCTCTATCTCGCTTAGTGCTAATATGGTTTTACACTTATCTTTTTCTTTGAACTTTTAAAGAGAGAAAACTCGAACTTTTTAATGAGGCGGCACCACCTTGAAGTTCACATAGGTAAAGTCCTTTCAGTATCTTTGTCACTTATAGAAATGCTTGTACCTCGTACTAAATTTCATTAAGAATTTTAAATTATAACTCATCCCTCTAACATTAACAATCAACACTATTTACTATAGATATGATTTCATAAATTTAATAGTATTTAAATACATTCACTTATCGAATGATCTGTTATTACCTCTTGAACCTAAATATACTTGCTCGGTATACTTTTGGTAGGGTTGCTATTATTAGTGGATTTAATTAAGGAATTTCAACCCCATCATACTTGATTTCCATCTTACTAACTCTCTCGTGAGAGGTTTAGTAAACGAATAACTAAATTATAACTAAACTTAACATATGTAAGAGAAATTATTTCATGCTTTATTAATTTCTTTACATACTCGTGTATTTAGACTTTCCATTATATATTTCATTACATGCTCAAGCAAAACTAGCTTGACTATCACACAAGATAGGTATTGAAGAAATATCCTTCATATCTAAAGGTATTTCATATAACAAATCTCTTAACAACTCAGCTTCTTTTCCGATTTCGGCCAATGCTGCAAACTCCAACTTCATTGTTGAGTAAGTGATGAATGTCTGTTTCTTGGACTTCCAAGAAATTGCACTTCTTCCAAGAGTAAATACCCAATCTGAAGTAGACTTATTTGAGTTTATCCTGCCATTTTGTTAAGTGGCACAATCAAATATGTCCACACACTCTTAGTCTTGATTCATTATTTTGATTGTAGTGAGTGTAGATTCCATCTCCATCATAGTAGAATGACGAATATCATTTGAGATTGTTAATAAAATATAACAATGGAAGATGATGAATATAAAATTCGGCAAAAGCTTGAACACGAAGAATATATCGTTGTCTTCAAATGATATTTCCCTCCTCTCTTATGACTTTTAAAGGATTAAAATAGCAAATATTTTGTAGAATTTATCAAGTCTTAATGAAGAACACCAAAAGCAAAGTAATTCTTTAAATGAAGAATTGAAAAACTAAGGCCTTGAATATGCGAAGAATCAAATTTTCTTCGAATTTTGGATGAATTGTAGAATGGTTTTTTCCCATTCATGTTACTTTTTTGGGGATAGTTATTATCATTATATATAGTTTTCAATCATCTCTAAACGAACTGGTTCCATCTCATCATAAAAAGTTGCATTGATTCACCAAAAGAACCACCAGAAAATTCAAAAAAAAAAAAACCAGCCAACAACTATTTTTTTATAACCATGCGACCACATAGGCTATAGACATGTGGTCGCATGGCTATAACGTTGGCCGCCAAATTTGGCCCTGGAATGTCACATGCGACCGCAAGCCTCAAAGGCTTATGCGATCGCATAAGTCATAAATATGGCATAATTTTTTTATTATTATTATTTCTTTTTTTTTTTCTTCTCTTAAATTCATCCAAATTGATTTTGAACACCAGAATTACAATATGATCTACCTTATTAATAATCACTAAAATAGATTTTACGCATGTTTGGGTATAACTCGTAAATCTTCAAACTAGCTTATATGACCAAAATCCACACGAACGTTTTGTCTTAATTATAAGAGAAAATAAGGACAATGCATGATATTTCCCCCTATAACTGAACAATCAATCCCAAATCGTTTTTCTTTATTTTTTCATTTTTTCCATCTTGACATTTCCAGTTTTTATCTCATTTCATATAATATTTAGAAAAATACATTTGATGCTCACATGCAAGTTTTAAACGTCCTTGCCCCTGCCTCGAACCCGCCCTAATTGAGTATGGCCCCTACCCCTTCCCCGAACCTACCCCAGTCCAGCATCCTTAATCGAGTATGCTGACGAGATAATGAGACAAAAATATCCTACAAGATGAAGGACTAAAATGAATGTTCATGTCTCTATCCGTTCCGTTATCATTCCTAATTCTAAACAAACGTCTAAGGTAGCTCTATATTTATGTCTAAATTGACCAAAACAAACTCCCTAATGCTTTTATAAAGCTTTTGCAAAGGACCCGATGCCTAAACATCACTACACCTTTAATTACTATTACGTTTTCAGAAAATAAAAAAATTACGCTATTCATCCAGACTTGGTTTATTTATTGATACAAACATATCTCATTCAGATGTGAAAGATTTATATCAAAATTCACCTTAGTGCATCAGTAATACATTTCATTGCAGTTTGCGTAAGAAAGATATCCTGTTACATTATTATTATTTTTTTTTTCTATGTGCCTGTCGCATTATAATTTACATCTACGAAGTTAAATTTATTGGATTAAGTTTCATCTCCTTTTACAAGAAAACAAATCCGAGAGATTTGCGATAATAAACCCTGCAAACACCTGAATAAAACACACTAATCAGTCGAACTCTGAAAAATTCTGAGAATGATAAGCACCAAGAAGAAAAGAGGTATACCTGTATGCATCCAAAGATGTATATGGCAGAATAATGCCGTCCATGGACGAACATATCTGCTAACATCGCTAGTGGTATTGTTAAGGACATGCCCAACGTTGCAACTAATGGGGTCGTCCAAACAACAGAGAGCGCCCTGTTTCATAGTCCAGTTCAGACATGTTACCACCGCTGGTCGAACATAACTATGCAACTATGTGTACAACTCCCTTGTTTTATTAATAAAAAGACAAAAGGAAACCGTTGAAATTCTCAAGTTCTGAGGATTAGTTATATCAGTATCTTCAAATACTTTATGAAAGGATAGATTAGGATCGACTTAGAGAAGTCAGTGTGCTGTTGAGTAGGGAATGTGTTTCGAATATGGGTGGATAAGACGATCCTTTTATCAGAAACAATAGAGATTTTTTTGTCCAAATTGGTAAACGTAGAAATATAACACAAGGAAGTGAGTCGATACCATAGATAATCTGATAGAACACTTCCAACGAAGCCATTGAGGACCACAACTTTACTGGTGGATGCTGAACTTGGAAATCTGAACGTTGGCTCTATTCCCAGGGCATTAAGTGGCCAAGCTGCCACAACAGAAAATTTTATTATAACATGGATTCAGTATTGTCACAGCAAAGATTAATTCTTTCGTTTGATGAAACAGACAATAGTTAGAAGAAACAACACAGAGAAAAAAAAAATCTGAGTTTTAACAAGTTACGAAGTGGGAAAGCGTCCGTCCCTGAACTATAAAAATTGGAAAGGAACTACACAGCAAATATTGGTCTCTTACCAAGCCACCAGAGACCCAAGAGAGTAAAAAGTCCGATATATCCAAAGAACTTCTGAACATCAACCCTTTCTCCTGATCCAGCAGATCTTTTGAGCAGCACTGAAAAGTACCGTAAAATTATAAGACAATTGAGACGAGAAAACAGTATTACTGATCTAACTGGATCAAACTGTCTGATTAAAATTAATAATCTTTGTCAACCACAATTTAGATTTACCTGTAAACAAGCCATAGAAAAATGCGGAGAGAAGACCAAAAATGTCTCCGACGATAGAATGCCTTCTAGTCCTACGTGAAATGAGAAGGGAAAAAGTTAATCTCTATTAAGATTACCAATAGAAACATTAACTAAAACGACACGATCATGACCCCAATAAGACACTTATGATTAGCTCTGGTGATAGATGGAACTGGTTTAGTCATCAGGGTTTCATGCACTGCCTATCTGAACATGTTTAGTGGCATGCAATCATTTTGTGTTGCACTTGAATATTAATTCTGAAATTGGAAAAGAATATAAATGGTCTGAATGTCAAACATAACTTCGAGACTTGTCCTGTTCCATAAAAGCAGGTGCAGCTTTTACATAAAGATGAGTGTAAATAATGCATATAAATGCACAGAACAACAAATAAAAGTTTACTGCAGATAAAAGGTACTGACTCGACTTACTCGGAGACACTAAACATTTCATCAGGTGCCCACGTTTTCCCCATGGTAGTCATTGCAACACCAGCCATGCTGATCAAAACAGCAGTAACCTTAGCAACATTTATGGAGTCCTTCCCAATTAGTGCTCCAAAGAAAAGTGTGAAGAGCCCTGATGTTGAGGTCAAGACAGTCGTACTTGCAACACTGGTATTTGCCAGGGCAGAGTTTGAAAAGTACTGCATGGAATACATCCGAGTAAGAAAGCCAGTTAAACTCCAGGAACAAAAGAAAGACTATAAACGTCAATCTTATTGGAAACCGAAGCAATAAAGAACCACCGACATTTTTTATTTTGATGCTTGGAGGTAGATGGTAATGAGATAGATAGTTTAGTGCAATACTTAAAAAGTCAGAGAGTGCACTCACTCAGCAATTCAATCACTTCATTGAGCTACATTTCTGAAATAATTATTTATTTAAAGAAACATTTCCTAAAATAGTTGTATTTGGTGTTATTGAATTAGTATTAATTAAAAAAAGAAAAATTATTTGCATATGATTACCTCTGTAACAAACCATATGGGAGCGAGATATAAGCTACATTTAATGACTTCCAATGAGCTGACTTCGTTCGGATTGTCAAGCATGTGAAACTCCTCATCTTCTGAATCCTTAAATAACAATGGTTGTCCCGCTTCTGTGTCACCCAAATTCATGTCCATCTCAAGATAGTTCTTCAAAGCTCCATCTGAATCGTACTGTGCTTCATCGACTCTGAAAGGAAAGTCTAGCTCAACCAACGAACTAGAGAGATAATCCTCGCCATGAAGTTCAGTAATCCGATTCATGTTCAGTAAATTGGAAATCCAATCTTTGCAGAATGATATTGGAAGGTAGACAACCATTAGAGATATCCACAGATATGTAAGAGCAAATGGCTGTCTGTAGTCTGTGAAAATTTTCTGCAAAACTTCAATAAAGTCAAATTTAACTCTGGATCCAGAAGTATTTAAGTCTTGCATCGAAAAATATATTACAAAAGAATTATAATAATCGAAAAATAGTGACACAAACATTAACTTAAAATTAGACCTACAGCTTTAACAATATGGTCTACTACTGGATGCTGTCCCATTTTGTCTATCGAGCATAATTAGTTAATTCATATTTTCTGACTGAAAACATATAGGGAATGACGAACTTCATATCTGATAACATAGTTCACTCTCAGGGATGCAACAACTTTAGACAGTCCATTTTGGATATCATTTATTCAACAAGAAAACGTGCATCTCCAACATGTTTCTAGGAAAGAAAAAGATATATGAATAATTATTAATATCCCTTGCTTATTCAGTTTGGAAATGTTGCCTCCAGCTAAACTAAAGCACACGTTTTCTTTTGAGACTCCCGTCCATTAAGAAAGACTGAATTGTTGACAAGAAATCCAATCAAAACCATAACTTCCATAGTCTTGACAGTACATACTGCAATAACCCTTGTACACCTTCTTCACTCCGCTAAAATTTGCAAGGAAGAGACTATGCCTCATTGATCTGCATAATAATTACTCTTCTTGATCATTCAGACACTTCGAAAAATAATCCAAACTATTCATAACTATTCCATTTCCAGAAATTTATAAACCCAAGATCCTAAAAGCTTCTGCTTGAATTCACAGAGCATGTAGCTCTACTCTTCAGACTACTTATTAAAGAAAATATAACCAGGAATCATATAAAATCTGCACAATTGACGAAATTCAATGAACAAAAAGACGACGACGACGACGACAACAACAACAACAAAAAAGTCAAATACATGCATAATATAGAAATCAATGCATGAACACGTAATTTAGAGGAAGAAAACTGAAATAAAAATAAAAAATTTAAAAGGCCAACCTGAGTAACCTCTGCAGAAGTAACCCATATCAGCACAAAAGCTCCAATCATCCCTAACCCAGCTTTGTATTTCCAACCCATCATCCAATACAACACCGAAAACCAAAAACCCACAAGGTAAATAAATAAATAAATTCGTAACTATTCTGATATATTTTCCCCCTTTTTTGTTTTCTGTTAGGAGGACTCCATCATGTTTTTCTTTTCTTCAAGAAAGAGACTATTAAAGATAACTATTGCGAATTTGCGGGTTTCGTTTTACAAGTGCGTTGAATGTTAGATTGTTTTCTGGCATCGGTGGAATTTCCAAGAATAACCCAAAAATAGGTGTCAAATTTTGAACGCGTGAATTCTTCGAGTTTTGGCGTGTAAGAGTCTCAGAAAAGTGGTTGATGTAGACTTGTTTCTCCGGTACGTTGACGAGACTTTTGAGATTTTTCCTATTATCGTTTTTTTTTTTTTTTTTGGTATTTAGTTTTAAAAA